>PVHY01007006.1:0-70287 GCA_004024945.1 Uropsilus gracilis | reverse complement strand
TGTAAACTGGTCCAACCTCTATGGAAAGGTGTGTGGAGGACCCTCAAATTAATGAAAATGGATCTACCATTTGACCCAGCAATTGCTCTCTTGGGAATCTACCCAAAAGAGACCTCAATGTGGGTACAAAGGGACACCTGTGCCCGAATGTTTACCGCAGCACTATTTATAATTGCAAGGACATGGAAGCAACCCAAGTTTCCCAAAACAGACGACTGGTTGAAAAAAATGAGGTATTTATACACAATGGAATACTACTCATCAATTAAGAATGACAAATTAGACGACTTCTTGACAACATGGATGTACTTAGAAGAAATCATACTAGCAGAAACAAGTCAAAAAGAGAAACACAGAAGTCAAATGGTCCCACTAATATATGGGAAATATTGAAGAAAAATAAATAAATAAATAAATAAATAAATAAAAGTCATGAGGAAAAGACAAAACAGCCTGAGCACCAAACTGAAGCACACAAAAATGGACAGAGGGAAAGGGGGAGGGGGGAAGGGGGGGCAAATCCCTGGGATTGCAAAGATGTGAAATTTACATATAAATAAAAAAAATATTAAATAGAAAAAAGATACTCCACTGAATGGGAGTAAATATTTGCACATTGTACAACTAACAAGGAATATTCAAGATATACATATACAACTCCTAAAAATATAACAAAAAATGAATTGATAGAAGATCTAAATAGAAACATTTCCAACAAAGACATACAGAGAGCCAACAAGCATATGGAAAAAAAGTCCATGGTTACTCATCATCAGAAAAATGCAAATGAAAAGCAAAATGAGATACTACCTTACCCCTGTGAAAATGGCTTATAACAAAAAGATGAGCATTGATAAATGTTGGCTAGGATGTGGAGAAGAAGAAAAAGTCTACATTTGTGGAAATGTAGACTAGTCCAATTTCTATGGAAAATAGCTTGGAGGTTCCTCAAAATTTTAAAAATAAACCCAATACATGACAGCATTCCTACTCCTCAATTTCTATCTGAAGAATGCAAAAGCATTAATTTTAAGGGATGTACACTATTTAATACAGTCAAATTATGGAAAGAACCTAAGCGCTCAACTAAAGGACTGTACAAAGATATGAGATATATATAATATGTATATATGATATATATGTAATGTGTATATATATAATATATATATATACTACTCACCTATAAAAAGGTAAAATTTTGTCATTTGTGTCAGCATGGATGGCGCTTGAGGGGATTATGTTAAATGAAGAAAGTCGGAGATAAAAAGACATACAGGTATGACTGCACTGATTTGTGAATATGGGGAGGTGAGATAAAGGGATGGAGCTAAATCCAAACAAACCCTGCAAGTCTGGCTACAGATGACGCTGTATTTTGGAGGGTCAGGAGTAAAGCAGGAAGAACTCTGGTGGAGATTTATAGGTACTCTGATAGGTGTGGTGTGATAACACATTTGAAAAAGTGTGAATCCTTTTGCTCATTCTGCCTGTGTTGGATGCCAGGCTGGCTCCTTATTATGGCTATTGGGAATAGCACAGCAATGAGCATAGTGGGGGGTGTGTGTGTGTGTGTATTCTTTTTTATTTGAGATACTGTTTTCATCTTCAGGTAAATGCCCAGAAATAGAGTTGCTGAATGATTTGGTAGTTCTATTTTTCATTTTTGAGAAACATCTATGCTGCAATGCTCTTTTAATTTTAAATTTGACTTGTTGTTTGGTATAAGGAAACAATTGACATTTGTAAATTGACCTTTTATTTTATAAACTTACTCTATTCAATAATTCTGTTATCTTTCTTTATATTGCCAAAGTGTTATCTTAATGGTTTTTCTAGTTTTCAGTCCCACTGGAAAGGTAAAATTACTCTTTCTAACATCCTTTATTGTAGATTTTAGTGTCAAAGTTTTAGATTTTTCAATTTGATAGGAGATAAATATTTTCTCATTATAGTTTTATTTTGAATATCTCATTTTAAGTGAGGTTGACCATTTTTGTCTTATTTTTTCCATTTAAAATTTTTTGTCTTTTACCCATTTATTTGGTTTCTTATCTGGGTATGTAGGAGTTCTTTTTAGATTGGTCTTTTTCTCTCCTGTAATGTAAGTTACAGAAAAATTTTAATTTTTACGTGCATTTTTTAGACTTTGTAGTGTTATGGGACAGAATATTTAAATTTAAATTAGTTCTTCTTGAATTGCTACTGGATATTGAGATAGTTAGGAATGTTTCCTAACTATTTTTCTGGTTGAAAGGTTCACATATATGTCTTCCTCCAGTATGTATAAAATTTTATCTTTTTATCTGAAACATGATCATTATGAAATTTATCCTGGGGCATGTTGTGAAGTGCAGATCCTATTTTATTATTGGATATAGACTTTCCAGTGTCCTGAAACCAATTATTAAGAAGTTTGCCAGGTAAATTTTGGTAGCACTAGTGTTTGAGGATATAAATTAAAAGAACTTTAAAGTCTTTTCAAAAGAAGAATGAAACATGCTGATCTAGCTATCATCTACCTCTGTCATCTGTCTATCTAAGGTATATGTCTTTTCCAGTAGTGGAATCTAAATTCATATACAAAAACTCAAAAAAATCAGGAATAAGGTTTATGAAATATATAATAATATGTATTTTATATGGCACTCAAATTCATTATTTTTCAGATCTTCTCTAACTTTCCCCATACTTATAATTCCAAGTGTGGCAATTCAAAAATTTTATGAGAGAAATAGTCTCTCAATCATCACAAAGAGGAATAAATTTAAAAGTGTCTTATCAAAATATAAATCTTAATTTTGTACATATTTTATTATAGATTTTTCAATAAATGATGACTGATTATCAAAATAACAAACTTTTAATAAACATCTAGATAAGTTCCAAATTGAAAATAAGATTTATTTCAGGTATAAAGATGTTGCTGATTATAGTCTCACTGTGGTTTAGAGTTAAGAAACTTGTTTCATCTGTTTACTTTGAACATCAGGATGGTCAGGTATAGTTAGAATCAAACAAATAGTGTTGGTGGCAATTTTGTTTAATTTATAGGTATTCTGAGGTAGAATTATTGCCCATAATGATGAGACCATTACAGACCACCAGGAACACACTTGCAGTTGGATGATTTGGAGTCACACTTCTGTAATGAGGGATCACAGAGACCACATATGCAGCCACAGGTAACTGTGGGACATCTTAGTAAGTAGTCCTGGAAAGGACTTTGTATAGCATTCTGGCACATGTGAGATGATTTTGGGAAGATTTTAATCTCTTCTAAAGTTTAGTTCTGGATTGGAGACCCCCAGGAAGTGGGGGAGAAGAGTTATTGGATCTGAAAAAATTTTATCTAGAATGAAGGAAGACTAGAGAGAGAGGCTAAAATTACAGTGACATCCACTATATTATTAAGATAGGGAGATGTTTATTCATTTCTCTTGTTTGGGCACTGTTTATACTTTGTTGATCTATCTGGATGTTTTAGGAGTTCTTTTTATTTCCACGGATGCTGATTTCCCTCTACCCACATGATATCAGTTAAAAAATTTAAATTTTAAATAGTTTCTCCATGTAAATTTTAGCTTTACTTAACAATGTTTTGTCTGTGTTCAGACACTATTGCACAGTGGCTTTGCTGATGTTGGTGTAAAAAGGTGTTCCAGCTTGCTTATAGATGTCAGGGCTGTTTTTTTCCACTTGTACTCCAAATAATGCAATCCCCCCCATTTTTTCCAATTTATGCACAATAAAATAAAACATATCAGGGTGAAAAGGTCCAGCTATTGTAGCACACACTCCCCAAATGTTAGTTGCCTAACACAGCAATAGCTTCTTAGGCATGCAAAATGCAAAACAATTTTTATTGGATCAATCTTCACACTTTATACATCTTCTGTACCATATGTGACCATTCTCTACTGGTGATTTCCAAATCTGCCAGGAGAATAAAAGGTGGAAAAAGCACAGTAGATAGTTATAAACCATATTGTAGAAGTGACACACTAGTTTTCTCACATTCCTGAGGCCAAGATTACTGATGTGGCCATTGACATGAAGGGGGTGTATCATTCAGTGTTCTCAAGAGAAACAGAACTGACATATATGAGTGGAGAGTGGAAAGGAAAGGAGAGGGAAAAGTTGGTGGATGGGAATATGTGTGTGTGTGTGTGTGTGTGTGTATGTTTATGTGTGTGTGAGAGAGAAAGTTTTATTTGAAGCAATTGGCAATTGGCTAATATGATTAATAAAGCTGTTGAGTCTAACATCTGTGAAATGGGCCAACAGTCTGGATACCCAAGGAAAAAAATCAATGATGTAGTTAAATCAGAAGATTATATGCTGACAGACTTCTCTCCCATTTGGGGAAGTCAGTCTTTGTTCTATTAGGGCTTTTGCTGATTGGATGAGGCCTCCCTACTATATGGAGGTCAATCAACAATACTCAGAGTACTCAAAGTAAATGTTAATCTCATATATATGTTAATCTTTATAGAAACATTCAGAATGATTTTTGAACAGATATTTGGGCACTGTGACCCAAAATAAATCAACACAGGGAGACATATGATTTATGTCTAGACTATGTCTCAAACCATTTGGCATTGGGAATTTGGAATATGAATCTTTGGTTGCCAGCCAGCATTCTTTCCTAAACACTTCTTTTTCTAATATAAGTGTTTTCATTAAAAGTGAATATTTTCTCTCAACCTAGGAAGAGAGACTAAGACTAGGAATTGCTTGAGTCTGTGGGTTCGAGACCCTGGGGCAACATAGTGAGACCTAGTCTCAAAAAATAGGTGGGCATGGTGGCGCATGACTGTAATCCCAGCTACCTGGGAGTCTGAGACTGGGGATCACTTGAATCCATGGCATCCTGGGCAACATACTGAACCTAGTCTCAAAAAAAAGGTGAATATTTTGTTAATACGTCTTTCCACATATATATTAATACAGTGTACCACCTTACATTTATCTAGCGCTTACAGTTTTATAGCCTATGTTGTTGGTAGGACTGGGGTTATAATTTCTATTTTACAAATTAAGAGAATGAAACTAAAATAGGTGATTTCACAGGGTTACATGGTAAGAAAAAGAAAGACTCAAGTCTAGAAGTTCAGTCTTCACTCCTTTTAAACACCGTAGATACAAACCTAAGACAATAAATGAAAGTCAATTAAACAATTCATTATTGGAACTGATATGCATTGGGAAAGATTTGAATTTATATCATCAGCAAAGAGAGAAACTGTAGCCTGAAATACCTTAAGGAATGAAAATAAAATAAACGCTAACATTTCAGTTCTAGTCCTATGTCTATTGACAATATCACGGAATATTTAGTTTTTCTGTATTGTGTGCATATGAGGAATAATTAGTCCAAAAGGTAAAAAAGGTAGCATGATGTTATGAATTAACTATATTTAGGATTTTGAATAGCAATTGAACCTACTAGCATGAGACTCATAAGAGACTCACATTTGTAAACAAACCCCATGAACGTGCCAGCCTCTTTAAGCACTAGCCAATCACCCAACTCCTGAGCTTAAGAGTCAGTGGAACAATCACACTGATGGTTTGTTCCCGCATCGCTTCTAAGAGACTGCCAAGGCATCATGAGCCAGCTGAAACCAGTCTCAGGAAAATACAATCTTCACAGCCGGTTCAAACATACATATTATATAAGGTGAATAGCAGCAACACAGCCTGAATTCACAATGATAACTCTTTTTAATTCCTTTAAAGATGGCATATTCCTGACATGCAGGAGAGTAATGCCAGTGAATCAAAATCGTGCCAGCAGGAGAGGCTTTGGTTCAAAATGACTCCCTAGGACACTTTTGGGGTAAAGGCATATTTAATAATGGTCAGAATCTTAAAACAGCCTCTTCTCATTGTACCAGAGTTCTGTGTATCCTTTTACTGGTAAGACCAAGGAGTAGACAATTGACAAAAATTTCTATGACTTTAGAAGGAAACAGATGTTGAACTATTAACCCTTGCCTTTCTGGCATCTGAACTGATGTTCAGTTTGGGGAAGAAAGGAGACAGAAAGCAGGGGACTAACTTGATAGGTGACACAGGTGCCAGGGGCTCTGTGCTCTGGAGGAAGCCAAGCTTGTTGGATGATTACATGCGACTGAACAATAATAGATCAAAGAATTTCCTAAATTGTTCTCTTTCCCTAGTCTTTTCTATTGATTCATGCTTGTTTTGTATTTATATCTACTGCTAAGAATGTCAGAGGAAAAAGGGGACTGCATAGAATCAGTACCAGGATAAAAAATAAAAGAGCTTAACATTTTCTTGGTTGTCAAGTTTCACTGACTCACAACTACTGGCGATTACTCTCTCTATAATTTTAATTATCTTTGCTGTCAGAGACATAAGCCATAGCAAACAACAGGACAGCAACTTTATTTTAAGCTGAACTGAGTATCACTAAATCTCTCCAAAATCTATCAGTGCTGTAATTACAGTTCTCTCTAAGAAATACTATATACTTAGAATTTTTTAAGCTCCACATTTGAGGAAACATTTAAAGCATATGCTGAATGCTTAAATCATTAGCAGAGTGAACATAGAATTATAAAAATTAGGCAGAATATTAGGAAAATACACAGAGATTACTGTTATGATAGAATATCCACAGATTAAAATTTACTGAGTTTATACAAGAAATAAAATATTAGGTATTTTATTTACACACTGCATGAAAGAGACTTTAGGTAACTTTTGTTTAATATTTGGAAGGAGAATTATTTCCTATAGGTGAAAGCTTCATTATACTTAAAATTATATATGCAAATAGCAATATGTGATAAACATTTTCAAAATACCTAGTTTTTTCCTGTTTCTTAATCTTCATTTGTAAGATTAAGATGAATGTCACATTTTCTGTTTAACATCTTATTAACTATAAGCAAAATATTTGATAATATGATTTTTGGAATTGAAATGACTTTTCTAAGGAAAAAACACAATTTTTCTTTAAATTTGGTATTTGGCCTTTAGTGAGATGTAAGCTACACATTGATTCTGAAAAAAATATCCAAGATCCAACTGAATGCCTATGCATATGAATAATTGTGTATCCAACATGACTTTATAATATTTTTTCCTATTTGGTGATTTCATTGATGCATAGCAGATTCTCATTCACACTTCTATTATCTCGTTAGAGGACTTATCACTCCTTTGCACAACACTTACTTCTAAGTGTTCTACTTGACGTAGGGAAACTACAGAGGATTCAATGTCATGGAAGACTTCATATGAAATCATTGTAATATTTAGCTTTTAAAATTTAAATATTAATTTAAAAATGCAAAGACCATCTTCTAAGAGGAATATGAAGTCAGTGTGAGTTGAATAAAATGACTGGCAGAGTTTGGAATACATAAGGCATTTAGACCATTATTAGGAGTTTGAAATTTCTTTTGAGTAATTTGAAAGGAGGCATTGGCAGGTTTTGAGCAAGGAAGTGACATGATATAATTTTTGTTTTAAAATACTCTGGTCACTGTGTAGAAAATTGCCAAAAGTGAAACAAAAGTGAGAAAAAGAAGAAATAACAAGATACTTGAGTAACTGAGATATATAGATTTGGGATATCTTTTGAAAGCACAACTCTTAAATTTTGCTGATGGATTAGATGTGAGGTGCAAAAGCATGAGAACAAAAAATGACCCTAGGCTTGGAACTTGAACAAATATGTAATATGCTAATATTTTTTTTATTACAAAGCTAGATGAAAAATACCATTGACTTAAAATTGCTAAAACAAGCAAAATAGCACATTGTTTAGTAATAGTACTTTTACATGTTATATAATTGTACAGTATATGGTCAATTAATTATTCTGAGTTGACAAGAAAAGTATATCATTAATATTTTTCAGATAAAAGCATTATTTTAACTCTGAAAGACCACCATGCTTTCTGATAGTGATTCTTTTGGTAACAACTTAGGGTGAACTTTAGGGTAAGTGGATTACAGGATAGATTCAGATAAGAGTGGCATCTCCATTTCTGTCTTCCACTAGCTTTGTGTTTGATGTTCTGGGACTCTTAAATAATCATGCAGGTAGATTTCACATAGGATTTGGTTGGCATTTTATTATTATCTCCCTGGAAGTTTCAATTTGAGAAAAGGCAGTTTCATACCGAATCTCTACTTCCAATCCAATACTAAATGTGACAAATTATGTAAACAAAGAGAGGCATTGTAAATGTCCTCCTCTGTATTTCTGTGTAGATCTATATTAAAGGTGTTAAATAGAAATACAAAAATAGGTTACTCATATTTAATTGCAAAATGAAGTAGAATTATGATTCCCTGAACTAGTTAGTTTTCATTTCTAGAATCAATTTTATTTTTCAGTAGAAGAAAGGTGACACATGATGGGACGGGTGCTATGTTTCCTTGTGGGCTTTCCCTGAGTAATGAAGAACAGCAAATAGCTCATTTGATCCTACATTTGATAAGGATGGTACACACTGCCTTGTAGTCTAAACATTGATGTTCAGAACTGTAATTACAGCTGACTGCTAGGTAGACCAGTTGTTTTTAGATTCAATCTCTCCTTTTGTATTGCTGTGAAGTGCTGTCACAATGACTGATAAAGGGACTGGATGTGTAAATTCAGGAGAGTGATTCAGTTATACAAGCATAAATGGTATCTTTTTTTGTAGAACAATCCTTACATGTAAGTTGAGTTGAAAACCACACCTGTGCAAGTGGTTTTAGGATGTGAAGGAAGAGAACTTCAATGCAATCTAAAATCTCTTACTCCCTCAGGATGCCAAATGTACAGTCATAAAATTGTAGTCTTTAATTCAAGTCTAAACAAACATACAGAAAACTGAGTGGCTATTATGTCTTAATATAGGATTCTAATCAAATAGTCATGAATCAGGTTTTGGGATAATAGAAGAACACAAATTTATCAGACACATACAGTTAGAGGAATGTAATTGTTGCCAGAGCAGTGAGAAAAAGGCTTTGAAGGAGAAAAAATTGCCTGTATCACAATTTTTAACTCAGATTTACCCTACAATTTTTGTTCAAGTGATAGGCTGCCTAGGAGTTTAACTGTTTTTATGCATCTGTGGTTTCTTTTTATGTTGTTACTTTTTATACACTATATAACATGTAACCAATAGATGATCCATTAGAAAAATTTGTACTTCCTAGTCAGGCTATTATCAATTAATCTGTTTCTAGCATGGTTTGTATTCAGGAGAGGTCTAGCAAACACAGTGAAGTAGTATACCTTAACATTTAATTATTAGGGTATAATAAAACTGCTGCCTAGATAGTTATGCCATCTTTTCAGTGTTCTTGAACATTACAGTGACAGAATAAAGATACAGAATTATAAAGTCATATGTATTTAAAAAGGTAATTTAAGTTCAGTGAACTTTTTCTTCAAACTTATTCTACCACACAGGCAGCTTGAATTGATAAAACCAGTTGGTAGGAGACATATGTTGTTTCCTGGTGTACAATTTCCATTTCTGAATTTAACCTGTCTCACCTTATTTGAAAAATGAATGAAATGCCAGCTACTCTTCAACTCAAAGTTGATAGATTTTTTAAAAAAAGTTTTTGCAAAGGGGCTTCTAGACTGGCAGAACATGGAGCTTGGTAGACTCTTTAGTAAACAACAGTTGGCAAAATAAGCATTCAAAGTTTTTGAGTTTTCCTGATGTCATAGAGGGATTGAACAAATATTAATTCAAAAAAAAATTCTCAGAATATGGACAGAGTTCTGGCATTTGAATTCTGACTTGCTCCCTCATACTACCCTATAACAGTACCTTGGTGCTTTATTATAGAAGCTCTATTCCCAGGGTATACAGCTAACAAGACAGGAACTCTTTTTCTAGTTTTAAATCTGAGGCTAAGTTTCAACCCATGGAGGCACAGGTTTCCATTTCAAGATCTCTTACTATGTTTGCAGTTAGGTGCACCAAGAAGACAGACTTTCCCTTCTTCCACACAGATGTTGCTCAAAGAACTCCACTTCAACTCAACCCTAATATTCTTGTGAAAATGAAACAGTCAAAAATTCTAAAAAGTTGTTTGGGTGAATCACACTTTATTTCAAAACTTACTGGGAGACTGTTGTAACCAAGAGAATGTGGTATGGCATAGGGATAAATCAATAGAATAGAATGTGTATCTGGAAATAGTCTCATATTTAGAGTCAATGGATTTCTGACAAGGGTATTAAATTTTATTGTATGATCTTTCAGAAAATAATGCTGAAAAACTGGATATCCACATGCAGAAAATTAAATTTGTCCTCTATCTCATACCACACACAAAAGTAACACAAAGAAATTTTAGCTCAAAATGCAACAATTTGCAGTATTAAATTCTCCAGTGGCTTCAAGAGAAGGAAATCCCACTCCTTAACATACCTATGTGGTAGCAATGCTTGTGCCAGTCATTCAGTGTACAGTCTCTGTGTCCTCCCCTGTGCCTGGAGGCTGGGGGGTCCAACCTGGAGTCATGGGAGTATGAGACCTTCTTCTTGGTAATTCGCTCACTGCAATGTCTATCACCAAGGTTAAAATCTTTGGAACTGAAACATCCGAGGAAGCTTAAAGGAACCTTCTATAACTCCTTGAATGTTATTTCACTCTCTTTTGAGGTGGAAGCTCATATAGAAACATCTTATTGGAGTGCAGAAATGGAAATACCCATCTTATAGCCTTTCTGTAGTGTTGCTCAGATGATCTAGTCTTAAGAATGAAAGGGAGACTTGTAGTAACTTGGCAAGATACTGAAAGCCAAATGGCAATGAAAATATCACAGCATATAAACTGCAGATGGTTTTTGGAGAACACACATTTTAAAAATGTAATTGGACTAAAGAGTGGCTTTTTAGTACAGTAATCCTTAAGCAAGAGAAAAATTGAGTTTCTGCATTTTCAAGACTGTTAAGTATCCTGTATTTGATATAAGATGAGAAAACTATAAAATAATTTTTCCACAAGTGAAAACAATGACTACCTCAAGTTCTGCTGCCTCTGTCTGAGCAAAGGATTTAGCTCTGAATCTGGGGGCTATGCACATCACATTGCTGTTTTGAGACTTTATGAGACGTTTGTCTTTTGCCTTATTCTTAGCGACTTCATAATCCTGTTTTTCCTTCCATGAATTCTATTTCCTTCCATATACTTCAAAATACAACTAAACTTTCATTTTGGTGAAGGTCTAATTCCTCATATAGATGCCAGCAAAGTGGCCAAATGTCCTGGAATCTTCTGGATAAATGAATACAATAAGTATAAATGCAATGCAAGAATGCAATGCAATGCAAGAATACTTGAGAAAATTGGAGCTGGTCACAAGAGTATTCTAAAAGATGTAAAAGAAAAATATGAAAAGTGGAAAGAGGAAATCTGAACATAGATACAAATGGAAAAGTAAGGCAGTTCAAGAAATGAAGACAAAATAGAAAAAGCCACTGTCACCAGTTCCTATACTAAACTTCTTAGTATAAATAAATGGTGGAGTCCCAGAAGATGATGACATAAAAAAGGCAAAAAGTTAAAAAGATGATGAAACATGGCTGGAATACTTACAGAATATATAGATGGAGTCAGAATGGACTCAGACTTCTTGCACAGTAAAGGCACTGTACTCATGTATTTGGAAAATTCAAATGGGTGCTGCCACAGTAGATGTTTTGGATACTCTTTATGTATGGAGCTTCATAATGAAATCTGAGATGAGCAACAAATAGATTGAAGACAGCTTGAATTTCATTGTGATTTCAGAGGTATCTTGGTTTGAAGCAAACATTTAATTTATAGGAGGACTACTTAGAGCATGTTAATTCTCAGGAGAAGAGATATTCAAGATCAAAGAAGTCCAATTGACTGAAATTCATTCTTCCCTTTAAAATATCTGTGGAAATTCTTTGGATTATAATGAATCTGAAAAGTGGGGTGAAATTGGAACTGGGTAGCAACATTCTTGCTGAATTTAGTATACTATAGGTGAAGTTTGTCCCTTTCAGTTACATTCTAGAGGACCCAGTTTACTACAAAAAATAATTTCATATCCAGAAATGACTTAAAACAGATCATTCAGACAAACTTTATCCAAAGTATTTAAACCCAAGAACTGCTACTGGGATTGGTGTCATACAGCCGTTTGTGGGCTCAAATACTTAGAAAATGAAGCCGTGGTGGTCATGATGGTCATTTTCTAGTTCTTGTCTTATAAGAATAGCGGGGTGGGCTTGTAACAATGGACAAACAAACCACCTCTCCTCCCACCCCCATTTTTCATAAGTTGACAAGTTGTGTTACAGAGCACTGACCCGGAAGAGTGTTTGCTGTGTTGGAGATGATCTCTCATCACCCACACAGCAAATGGCAGTGGGAGATAGAACTGACATGTGTGACTTAAGGTTAAAAGGACAATAGGAGGAAGCACAGTGTTGCAGTACTGTATCTAAATTCAAATTATACCATGATTTAGCAGAAAACAATCATACTCTATCAACTTGCATTACTTTATTATTTCACTTTGAAAATGCACACACACACACACACATGCATACACACACACTGAAGTAACAGAGATATAGCATTGTATGTGATTCAGAGATATAGGATCTTATCTCCATAGATTCATGTCCTCATACCACACCCACCAACAGGACACACACAGTGCTCCACCATAGTCCGTTGTGCCCCCTTTTTCACTGTGTTCACCCCTCCTCTTGTAGTCTTCAATTCTTAGTCAGTTTTCCAGGGTTTGCTTTGAATTTGGTTTTATCTGAAGCCCTGTTTTCTTTCTCTATTTCCTGTGTATAAGTGAAACCGTCTGGTATTTGTCTTTCTCCTTCTGAATGATATCACTTAGCATTATGCCCTCTACTTCTATTCATCCAACTTGCATTTTTAATAATTAAAATACTGCTCAATGCTCTACATGTGAGATTGACTAAAGAGTATTACATTATCTGATGTCAGATAAAATAGATTGGGGGAGTAAGAAATATAATGTTGTTATTGAGGGTATAGAAAAATATTAATCAAGTCTATGAAGGTCTTACATTCAATGAACTATGGGCACTAGGAAAAGATGTGGTATTTGGCCCTCTTTGCTGGGGGAAAGTTTGCAGTAGGTGTAGATGGTTTGAAAATGGATAAAATTGGCATTATGTAGATCTAGAGGTGGAAACTGCTCATACATGTGATTAGTCAAATGACAGAAATGCATTAAAGCAAGGTCCTGGGTTATCCAAGTTTGATAATGCAGTAGAGGCTGTGACAATTAGGTAGGCTAAAAGTATTACATCATCAGTTCAGAAGTAGTGGAAACTTACTGGCACTTACAAATTTGTAAGTGCCAACATGATCCAACATATAGGTAGTGGGACTGGGAAAGAACAATGGCTTTTGTAAAGTTTTGCTGAGTCATTACAGATTTTCTGGGGAAAAAGATTATATTATCTACTCCTATATGCGATGATGTATTGGAGTTTCTTTACTGAAACATCAAATTACCTTTTCTGCTGTTTCCCAATGGTGATCTTTTACCTTGAGACCACTGGGAAGTATATCCTCTGCTTGTGTTTTTACCAACCAGTTGAGCTTTTTTACCTATCACTAGAACAAGCTCAGTAAAGAGTTTTGAATCAAGATTAAGCAGCAGAGAACTTCCTTTATTGGCCAGGGAATATGCTTTAAAGGCCTTCTTTCTGAATAGGTGGTAAGAAGAAAATTATATAGGGGGGCATTTAGTGGGAGTGATGTTGAATGATGTGAGTCAGCAGATGTTAGAGAAAGAAGTGAGAGTTTCCAGGAACTGCATTCACATCCCCCTATTTTCCCCAAGCTTGGTCTTGACCAAATATGCCATGGTGCTTGTGGCATGATTTTGACTATGGTAAGGAGGCTATTGCTTAACCCTTGGCTACATCTGTGTCCATCTTGATATAAACTCATCTTGTCTTTCAATTTTTTTTTTTGTCTTTGCTTGCAAAAGCAGTGGAAAAGTGACAGAACAAGGATGATCTCTGATCTAAGTCTTCAGCCAAATTTGGAGCTCAGCTCAGCTTGTTTGTATTTACTGCTTAGGATGTCAGAATAATTGTGTAAGTAGAAGCCTCAGAGATAAAAGTTCAGATAAGTTTTTTTGTCTTTCTTTTGTGCTTTTAGTGTCTGAAGGCAAGTAACTCGTTAGGCTCCATTTCTGTGTTGTGTTTAGCTACAGCCACACTCTCAGGAAATCCTGATTTGTGATGAAAGAAGTTCTAGAAAAACCATTCTCAATTATGTTTACATGGATCACTGCAGAAATTAGTAGGAGAGGGGGCTTTGAAAATCTGGTCAGGTAAAACACTGCTATCTCCTCAAAACTTTACAACTTTTAGATATACCAACTTTGAAATAACCTCCTTTTATACCTGACCAAATATATTCTGTGTTATATGTAAAATAGGGATCTGATATGCTTTGATTGTTAATGAAATGGTCACATGAGAAATTATGCCTATTAGTACAATATTATTTTTAAGAGTCTGGGAGTCTGGAAACTATGCCTCATAAGAATCAGCCAAGAATATGGAGCATCTTGAAGGAATTAGAAATGGTCTTTGGAAGCAATTATATATTTGTTTCTTTCCACAGTGGAACAGCTTTCAAACCAAATATTTACACATTGTTTATTTCTTTTTTTCTTCATGTTTAATAATGGAAAGTACTAAAATAAGTAAGAATAAATGAACACAATAACTGCATCAGCAGCAAAAAGACAGAAAAGGAGCAGAAATACCTGTCTGAATTTTCAAGTTCCATTTTCAATGATCAGACTGGCAATCATTTTAAGCACTAGTCTATTTCATAGAAATTTCCTAGCTAAGTTTGATTCTCTGAGGGCATGTGATGATGAAGAATGTTCTTTAAGTCTTTATCTCCATGGAGTATCCTTGAAACTGCTGTTTGTTATAAACATAATTATTAGCCCAGTTTTAGAATTTTATGCTTGTTGTTCAATCTATTGTTGGTTATAGGACAATGGGTGGGAGAAATGCCGCTTTTTGCTGCCTTGATACTTGCTCTAAAAGAAATCCTTGGTTTTGCTGGTACAAGAGTATTTTTCTAAACCAATACATCTATAAAGTAAACTTTATTCACTTTAACCTCCCCTATAGACTTAATAGAACCCATCAATGAACAACTATTTATGTGACTTGACAAAATTCGCTATATTATTATCTAACTGAATTTAACTTGAGAAGTCAAATTACTTTTGCAACTTATTAAATAAACAACAAATACACTGAAACTTAAATATTCTATCAGAAATGGAGAGGAGGATTATTATCACTAGATGACTGAGTTTCTCATAATTATCTTATGCAGGAGAAATTCTACTTTTTTTTTTTTTCCTCTAAGGATATTTATAGAAATCCAGAATATGAATCAGGATAACTTCAAAATAATTTTTAGTGATAGAAGTGTGATATAATTAATTACATCACTTAAATTTGGCTATATCTAAGGAACTTTTACCATTGATGGATTTTTTTATACTTTTTATTTTCCTTAATCCAGGTAAAATTCTTTCATTGCATTATAAAATTTGTAGGATGAATTAGCTGGGGTTTTTCTTCCATTACCCTTTAAAACCAGCACCTGGGGTAGCATCTTCCCCATGATTTTTGTGGCACAGTGGGTATGTGTAAGTGTGCACACTTATCTGGGCTAGGAGAAAGGGGATGAAGGAGTGTATGCATAGGAGCATGAGAGAGCTCCAGAGAATGCCAGAGAGGGAGCCCAGAGAAAATGCATAAAAATTCCTATGGGACTGGGACCTATCTGCTTCCAGGCACCTCTTCCCCCCATCCTGGCCTGCCTTGCTTCCTGTGTCTATATAACTGCTAAAACCAATACAGAACCTATGCAGAATGGTGAGACTGATGCTTGTGTGAAAATAGACATCACAAACAGGCCAGTTGCTCTACAATTGACAATGATTTACCCATGCATTTTAGGTATGCTTCACTGAGAAATTAATTCTTTATAGTATGGGAAAAAGCATTTAAATTTGGTCAGTATCTATATTAAAAGACACATTTCAAATGCTATATACTTTTCTGTGCTTTCAATTTTTTTTCACAATACAAGATACATTTATTCACATTTAATTCAAATAGCTTCTAGAAGTTGGGAGCAGTATAATTAGCCTAATATTTACTGTGAATTTGGAGATTTTATGAAACAATATTCAAGAAGCCTACCTTGGAATTCTGAAGGTTTATTTTCTTATTCTGATAGCTTTTCTGTTTAACTTTTATTAGCATGTGAAATATTTAAATTAGGAAGCAACATAAGGGATAAATTAAATATTTTTAAATAAGTTATAAAACTCTCAGAAGAAAACATTTTATTACCTATCATATGCAATGGTTTCTTTAATACATCAAAAGCATAACAAAAGAAAAACCAATAAGTTGGACAAGACCATATTTAAAACTTTTATGTAAAAACAGACATCATAAAGTGAAAAGAAAATCCACAAAATATTTAGAAGTCATATGTCTGATAAGGAACTTATCCGGTATATACAGAACTTATAATAATAAAGAAGTCCAATAACCTAACTAAAAATAGATAAGGATCTGAATAATCATTTTTCTAAATAAGATTTATGGATAGAAAGCTCTAGAAATGTTCCTCAGCATCAACAGTTATTGAAAATCAAAATTCCAACAAGATAGAACTTTAAATTCAATAGATAACTATAATCAGAAAAGACAAGATAATTCAATTATTGATGAGAATGTGGAGAAATTGGAACTTTTCTTGATTGCAAATGAGAATGTAAAATATGGCTCTTTGGAAAACAGCCTGGCATTTCCTCAGTGTATTAAGTATAGAACTCCTGTATGACATGGCAAATATATTTTGAAGTATCTACTTAAGATAAATGAAAATATATATCCACACAGAAAACCTATAATGAATGTTCAGAACAGTATTATTCTTAGTAGTCAAAGAGTGGAAAAGACCCAAATATCTATTCCCTTATGAATGTAGAAATAAAGTGTGGTATAATCACATGTTGAATTCAGCACTAAAAAGAAATGGGATAGTCACACATAGTATAAAATGGATGAAACTTGAATGATAAATAAGATACTACACTTGATCTTAGTCAAAAGGCCGAGAAGCTTTGAATGATAAATAAGATAAAAGATAATTATGAAAGACTATAGATGGCATGATCCCATTTACATGAAATGTACAGAATGAAAAGGTCTGATTGAAAGTAGATTAGTGGTTAATTAAGGCCTGGGGGGCAGAGTCCGGTGGAGAGGAATAAGGGTACAGATTTTTTCTTAATTTTTTTTTTGGAGGAACAAAATATTTCTAAAAATAGCTTGCACTGATGGTTGCATAATCCTGTGAATATAGAAAAGCACTGAATTGTGTACTTTCAATGGATGAATTATGTTTGTTAATTATATCTGAAGAAAGCACTTCAAAATAATAAAAATATTAACACTGGAGAACTGTGAATGCCTTCAGGGTGGGTGTGTTGTGGTGACATAACACTTGAAGAAGCGAGATCCTCTTCCTCAATATGACAAATGATGTAAAACCAGTGTTACCTTACTAAAAATTATGTAAAATATGCCTTTAATATTGGTATACATCTGATAATTGTATTTATTCACAAGGGGGATAGGCAAAACTTTTTCTTTTAAAAACTTTGCCTCATAAAATAAGTTGAAGTGATCAAAACAATTTAACTTTAAGGAGTTAATTTAAAATCCAACATTCTCTTCTTTGGCATAGTTTATATTTTAATGAGGAATTCATGATAAATGTATGTTAGAAAAAGAAATCCATATTTATTGTATAGGAATTTTTAAAAAAGCATCTACATCTGTGCAACTTGGTAGAAAACAGATTTTTTTACCTATGACATTTAGTGAACAGACTTCTTTAACTTTTTGCTTTTAGAGAAAATAAGTAACTTTCATCCTATAAGCAGCTTTATAATGTTCACTTCCAAGGTTATATTTCTACAAAAATTCAAATTGACTAAAAGTTAAAAATGAAAATATAAATTAAAATTCTGATATAATTATGATGCTTGCTGTTAGTGAAATAGGTTGAATTTGCAAGTTAAGTCCTTTAAATCTTTAAGTCTATGACCATATATGTGTATTTCTGTGTCTCCCAGGTGAAAGTGTCTTGAGTACAAATTCAAGAGCAGATTCTTTGCCAAAGACCAGTGAAAGATTTCAAAGAGAATTCTTAGATCTGAGTCATTTAAAATAAAATCTAGCAATTACAGCAATAGCTATAAAAATGAAGAAAATATCATTTGAATATGACCCCAACATTCAATCTGAATGTTATTTATAATCATTAATTAATTGATTTATAATTAATCAACTAAATAGGACTCTTTTATTTTCTACCTCTGATTAGAACTGACTCTAAAATTTGGACTTTTAGAAAGGTTTAGTTTTAGACCTGTTCTAAACATCTCCTTGTCTCATTCTGTTGTATCCTGTTAAGAAGTCTTTAAAATAGCAATTGAAAACTTTTTCTATAAAGGATCAGAAGTATTTTTTTTTTAATCTTTGTGTGTGCGTGAAAGGTGTTTGTGAAAGTTACTGTGCCTTCCTAGTATTAAAAAAGCAGGCACACACTATCTACAAATGAGTAGATATGGGCTTGTTTTCATAAACCTTTGTTTACAAAAACAGATAAGTGGATCAGAGTTTGGCAAACGTCTCAGAGCTTAATTTGCTTGGAACTCATGAATTTCTCCCTTGTTCTAAATTTCTCCGTTCAAGAACTTAATGCCTCTATTAGGAAATCTGCCTTTCAATATGGAACAGTATGGTGACCTCTTGCTGCTTGCTAATTCAATTAAACAGAGCTAGTGTTGTGTCTACAAAACACCTTTTGGTATTTACCAGAGTAATGAGAGCTGTTGATCTGTTTTTTTTCTTTAGCAAAATTTAGTACTCTTCTCTTAATTTTCAGGTTCTTAAATGAATTTGAAGACTTTAGATATTTAAGTTTCTTATTTTTAACTTAATGTTTGTATTTATCTTTCCTACAATACTAGCAGGCTATCACAGTACTTACAAATAAATACAGAATACTTGTTCAATAAATTTTTGTACAATTAGAAGAGAAAGATAATAAAAGGAGAAAGAAGGGGAAATAAAGAGATGTGAAAACCTGCTAGTATTGCAGGAAGGAAAAGAGAATAAGAATGCTGTTGAGGAGTTTTAATAATGCCTTTGGTATATAGGGCTTTCATTTATGCAGTAACTGTATAAATGGAATAAAAGGAAATGTCAAAAATAGTGAAAGATGGAAATTTTGTAAATCATGGAATACAAGGTTCAGGGTCTGAAAAAGATAGAACTGAAGAGAAATAGTGAAATACTGTGTTACATCTATCAGATTTCAGATGAATATATGCGAATATAAACAGATGGAGGGGTGCACACTATTGCTGACTTACGAATATATGATTTATAAGCCAGAAAGAATCAAGCTTCTCAACTTTTCTCACTGAGGTTGATATTAGTAGTTGCAAGAAATGGGCAGATTCATGACAAATGCAATTCATAGGGATTGGGGTAGTTTTTTTTTTCTTTTTTTAAAATTGCATTATTTTTTATTGAAGCAGCATTGGTATACAACACTAAGTATGATTCAGAAGTATAGATTCACACCTCTTCAGAGATATATTTTTACGTTCCCTCCATTCATTGGGCATCTTCTACAATGTGCCTGGGTGGGGGGATTTTTAAAAATTGATTTTCTTACATCATTGTTAATTCTTGGGTAGCATTTAATTTCTCCTCTCAGGTTCCTCTTAGTTCTCCTACCACATAGTACCACTGGTCCTTCTTCCCTATCCCTAATACTCCTCCCACCCCTGTTTTGATTCCTTTTATGGAGTAGGAGATTTTAATATGATTCATACGAATGAAAAAACTGACAATGGAGCAACTGCTTGTTCTTATAATTTTTTCTTGTGTTTTTGTCCTGTGTTTTCTAATATATGTCAAAACATACATTTAATTTTATTGCTTTTAAATTCAGTCTTTTATGTTTATCATTTTTATGCCTACCTTAGTTTTCCTGTTATTTTCTGTTGGGATGTTTACTTGTATCGCATATACAAGTAAACAGGACCTATTTTCTTTCTTATCAATGATCTTGGGTGGTCTAGTTCTTATACTCATGAGAATTAAAGCTTTTGGCAAATCTCAGTTTGAGGAAATAAACAGATATTCAAAAATAAAAAAGACTTGAATCATATCAGATGGTTAAATATTAAGTAGTGGGAAAATAGGACGAGACACTTTTAATCAATCTAACCTTAGTTGCAAACTATTTTTGTTTGAAAATATATTTAATGAGACATTTATAATTTAAGAAAAAAATGAGACAAGAACAGTTATTTGATTCAGAAGGTCATATTCTCATGTAAGTCCTTGAGAACCAATATTGCCCTATACCATACTTAATTTGGTACTTCAGGATTTCAAAAGTCATTTTCAGCTGTGACAATATGCTCCTTGAGACTGTCACATTATTAAATGTTAAAATATAGAGTACATGAAAATCAAATGACTTCTAAACTATACAGATTTTCGGTATGGCTTGATAAAAAAATAATTTCATTGTTCTAAAATCCATTAGAATAATGGATGTAGATGACTTGTGACACTATTTTTTTTCTATATCACCTTATATTATCACAATGTAACCCATATCAGTCACCCTAAAGGTTCAACACATTAAAAAGAGTTGCTGATGGGAAAATAACATGGATAGCAGTGAACAGTTGAGAAGGATGAAAGGCAGATGAGTAAAGTACGTAACAGAGATATGGAACTGCTTCCTGTCCTTAAGACTCTAGTCTATGAGTTCAGAAATTTCCTATATTGTAAGAGAAAAAATGGTGGAAATCAATTGACGAGACAGAAGCTGTTCTCCTGCTTTATAGATTTGAAAAAAACATAACTGCCTAAAGGAAATAACTAGAACTGGCATTTGGTATCTTGCCATATGACAAAGGGTCACCTAACATAATACATAAAGTTTCATAAAGTTACACCTGAAATTCAGTTTGAGCTCTGTCACTGAGAGGTTAGGAAATCTGTTGAATCCTTACATATCTCACCAGGGAACCAGACTTTCCATCAAAATTCTTTGTTCTTTTCTGTGTGAAAAACACAGGGAATTGGCCTTTTGGCTGTTCAGTGTGATTTGGAAACATTTCTTGAGGTTTTTATTTTTCCCTTTCTTGTCCTATTGTCTTTTTATTTCACGTATACAAATATTTATTAAACAAGTAGTCCATGTTAGGCATTGTGCTAGCCTGTGCTGTGACAGCAATGTATGCTACAGACATTGCTTTATTTCTGAAGGAAAAAAAAAACTTCATTGAAAACATATAGCACAAGTCACCTTTAGTTATAAGTAATGGATTAGGTGGATGAAAGTCCCCTTTCTTCCTTTACCCCTTTGTCGGTGTGCTTGTGTGTGCACATGTGTGCTTGTGCACACACACACACACAGAAACTGACTTACAGGCAGGCCCATTCTTTTCCTACCCATGCAGTCCTGCATGATTTATGGGAGGGAATTTATTTAGGATCAGCTTCATGTTTGGCACTTAAAAAATGGGAAAGGTTATTATTAATTATCTTATCATCATTTGAATGGCCATTAAATATACTTGCCTGCCAAAATTCCTAGATACATAGTGGGTTCAGTGAATACATGGAACAAAGTTACTCTGTGGCTTATATTTGCATACACCTCAAATATATGGCACTTCAGCATTATTTTTAATGCTAGGAGATTTCACTATGATATGTATGACATTTGGTCTGGTAAGTTTGTTTATTACTTGTAGCCTTGTGCTTCGATTTTAGGTTAGTTATGAATTGGAGGAATTCTTGTATGATTTAAGTTTGAGCCAGATGCCGTAAGACAGGAACGTTATTTAAGGTTTAGTTTAGGTTACGTTGATGCTACTTGATTCACTTCTTAACAAAAGCCTTTACTTTTTCAATCTTTTTCCATGATAGCATTGGAAAGTATTTTGCCTCAGAAGTAGAATTTAGGAATGCCTTTCACTGTATTTGAATGAAAACGTTAGATTTTATGGACAGTTTTCTTAATATATTCTGGTATTAATAATTACTTGGCAAGGTTATTGGCAGTTCATAGTACTATTTTCAACTTTCCAACACTAGATGTGATTAATTGCACACTTAGTGCTCTCTTGTTGTGTACCTGGCCAAATTCCTAGGTGAGTGGTTTAATGGTTTTGGATACTGGCCTTCACCTGCTGGCTGGGAACATGGAGGAGATGAAAAAGTTTTCTTTTGGGTCCCACATGTCTTTTAGGCTCTATATTTTTCTAATCTTCTTGGTCCTGCTTCCCTGGAAGTACAGATTTGGAAGGGTGGTACGTATACTGATTTCTCATAACATGGGTATGAGCCAGGAGGAGGACTGACTTTGGCACAAAGCATTCCACGGCTTTGAAAATGGACAGAAGAACTAAACAGGCACTTCTCCAAAGAAAGCATACAGACAGCAAACAGGCACATGAACAAAATGTTCATTATCACTTAACATCAGAGAAATACAAATCAAGACCACAGTGAAATAGTATCTCACTCCCATGAGAATGGCCCATTTTGGAAAGACCAAATATTGGTGAGAACATGGAGAAAAGGAAACTCTCATACACTGTTAGAGGGGCTGTAGACTGGTTCAGCCTTTATGGAAAACATTTGGGAGGTTTTCCATAAAATTGAAAATGAACATCCCATATAACCCAGCAATCACATTCATAGGCTCTACCAGAAAATTCCAAAAATGCCAATTTGAAAGACAACCGGCACTCCCATGTTCATCTCAGTATCATTTACAATAGCTAACTTATGGGAACAACCTAAGTCCCCCCAAACAGATGAGTGGATTAAAAAGTGGTATATACTCAATGAAATACTACTCAGATCCAAAAGGAATAAGTTAAATCATTTGCTGCTATGAGGATAAAGCTGAAAGGGATAATGTTATGTGAAGAGTTACAAAGATAAATACCCAATGGTGTCACTTATACATGAAATACAGAGAAACTAAAGATCAAATAAAGACAAGCATAGAAAGTGACCCCTGAACACTGACTGTAGGCCTGAATTGTTTGGAGAGGGAAGGGAGAACAAAGAGAGGAAGGAGAACGATGAACTGTGTTGGCAGACTAAGGGTGATTGGTGCACAAAATAATGTAAAAAATAATCTAAGTCAATGTTGACCTCAATTAAAAAAAAACCTTGGTCAATTGGATGAAAAGATACTAACTGGGACTCAGGAAAATCATTTTGGTTATGGAAGGTCAACATGAAAGCTGGAAATGGCTTCCTTGCTTAAAGGAAGCTCAGTCCTCACCTTCACAAATGCTTGACATATGGATGTACATTTATGTAGCATTCATTAAAATTTTGAATTTTGAATGAAAAACAATCTTTGCTTTCAAAATCTTACCCACAAATAATTTATGGATAGTAAAAAGACACTGACAATTATAGTATTTCTTGAATGTTTATTATTTCTATATATTTTACATATATATTGATTTTTTAAACAGATACATACCAAACATAAACTGTTTGAGAAACGTGTCATCTTGATTCCCCATTTTATAGATGTGTAAACTAAAACAGTTGCAGTTTAAACAACTTGACCACAGTTACCACTTAGTAAGTGGCTGCATAGGAATTTGAACTATCAGGAAAAGCTGTAACACTGTAGAGCTTTTCTCAGAGGTAAAATGGTCCTTCTCTGGTCCTTGTTTCTTGCCTTCTGTGGTCTGCTTGGTGAATCTTTCTGCGAGTTGATGCCCGATTTGCCTGCTTATGGTATTGATATTTTTCTGTCCCTAATCTTTTGTATTATCTATTATTTCCAGATCTCATTTCAGTTACAAGGGCCACTGCATTCCATTAATACTTTTATGATAGAAAAGAGCCCTTTCTCTAAGTCACATTTCTTTATATGATCACACAACTCAGAAACCTCCATGTAATTGTGCTGGCTATATGTACACAGCCTCACTTTTGTTCACTCTTGAGCTAGAACTGTGGCTTTTTTCACCTTTATCATTTCATCGTTCCTTCCCACTTCCCTTTCCACCCACTTCCCAACCCCCTTTGGAGTTAGAAATAGGGTTGTGAGACCTTGGAACAGGTGAGGTCTGGCTGGGACTCAGACACTCATTTAAGCTAGTTGGAGTTTAAGATCAGGAGGAAATGATGTCTTTAAGTAGTTCACTGCCTGAATGCCTATATACAGAAGTTGGCATTGCCCTCACTGGGGGGAACTTTCCCTGTATGTAGCCTAGAATACAGAGTATGTGCTCTGTATTCATAGACTTATGTATACATAAGCCTATGTATACATAAGTTTAAATTTCAGATGTTCTTAAAATATAATGCTGTTTTCTTAATAGTTATTGTCATAAGTTTTTTTAAACATACATGGAAACTATGTCCATGTGTCACAACATGTAATTTCTAAAGTAACTCTAAAGCACAGGTATTATTCTCACTTTGTAGATGAGAAAATTGAAGCCCAGAGTGGTGCCATGTATCTCCCAAAGGTACACTATTTTTAAGTCATGAGGCAACATCTGGCGTCTAAGTTTACTTGACACAAAAATCCATTCTTTAAAAATGTACATGAAAAAAAATAAAAAAAATAAAAAGGATTATTACATTGATATATACAAACAATTCTCTAACATCTACTTAAATTATGTTTGTAAAAGTTCTAAACAGTTTTTATTTTTTCCATCTTTTGTCAATCTAAGAGATGGAATAACATGTTATTCCATTTTTCCAAAAAATATTTGCACAGGCAAAAGGATGAACATATTCTATCTATGTATCTATATATCTGTCTGTTTATCTGTCTCCATTATCAAATAAGAAAAATAACAACACTTAGGTCCTAATTATAAGCCTTAATTTGAAACAAAACAGTTATACTTTCTTAAAATATACTTTAAAGGTAAAAATCTTAAACTTTTCATGTTTCTCTCATGATGGAATATCATGAAACCTAGACAACATGGGTTAATTGCGCTACAACTTCACTACAACCCCCCTTTCCAATTGTCCATAGTCTGTTCACATATCTTGCTCATGCACCTTTACTTTAGTGCATATTTACACATATATGTAAGATAAACTTTTAAATTTATTTCTTATACTTATATGTGTGTCTATCTTCTTCCAGATTCACCTCAGTGCCATCTTTGTTTTAACTGGGTCTTTTCCATCATTGTATAATCTTCACCCCCTATTCACCTATTTTAGTTTTCTCCACTAACACAAATTTTCCGCTAATTATTCCATCAACTCATTCCCAAACCACTCATGTCTGAAACTAAAACCCCTTTTAACCCAGAGTTCATTTACAATCCAAAGTTACTGAAACAATAATAAGGAAAGGGATAAAGTTCAATTTAATCTGGTTGCTATTATTGAATACCATATGACATATAGTGGGTTCTAAGTACTAAGAATAAATAAATGAGCAGGAGATCAGGTGAGGAAGTGCTGATTTCTGTGATTCAACTTTGCAAGGAGCCGTTAATCATGGTTGTATCACATGATCTTAGAAGTTTGACTTGGATTATATGATCATGACATTAAGGAATACTAGTCTCTGTTGCTAGACTCAGAAAATTAGAACTGTAACATATGAAAGATCTCAGAAAATGTTATTGTAAAGGGACATGAGATGGTTTGAGAGAGGTGATGAAATGACCATAGCAAGCAGAGCAGAGCCGAGCAGATAGAGGCTGAGAAGCAGGTTGTACATCATTTTTACAATCTCTCTGGTGCAGGTGCTGTGCTAGCTGATGGGAGTCACCTGATATAAAGGATATAGATTCTGGAGAAATGATCCTATTAGACACTATTGCCTGATAAGCCAAATGGAGGTACATTAAGAAACTGATTTTATACTCCCAAAGTGAGACTTTCATTATTAATGCATTTTTCTAGATATCTCTATGAGTCATGCTAACAAATGTTTTTGGAGCTAATTAGCCAAGAGTAACATGACTGACAATTCTAAATTCGTAATATTAAGAGTTGGGAAATGGACGAATGCTTGTATAAGGGTTTGATCTTACCAGAAGACTCGTATCAAAACAATCTCTCTATTTTTGTAAATGTGTATTGACAAACATCGTGACATTGATATGGCTCATGAATAGTTTACAACTAAAGAAAATATGCTAGTCTAAGAAATTTTAGGCTTCACTGTGATTTCTAAATACATAGTTTCAGTTTTTTTTCTTTTTTTGGTGTTTTCTACTTTTACCATAGTGTACTTTCCCTTTTAGTGAACAGGAAAATATACTAATTCGGTATTGCATCTTAGTCTTGATGTTGAAATTGTGAAGTCAATAAAATAGCAGCTTTGGTTCATTTTTGTCCCAAGTATTTTAGAAAATATTGATGTATAATATGTAAGAGATTTCTAAGGTTGACTCCCAAGAAAAGCATAGTAAGTTGCTCCAAAGGAAGAAACATTTTCCCTCACTGATTAGCAAATAAAAATTCCATTATAAATATGCATGCATGTTGACCTTTTAGTTTGTGTTCCAAAATACAAATTCAGTAGAACCCCTACACTGCATACTTGCTGTGAAGATATTTTGGGGACTTTGGAACGCAAACAGGGACATTAATATACCCCCCCTTTATTCAATCCTGTGTATAGAAGAGTATTTGTTCTTTATGGTGCTGGAACAGAGTTCATGCTAGTCAGTGGACCTGTGGTTTAAAGATTTCTTCATACTGAAGCTCTGCGGCTTAAATGAAGAGAAGATTAGAGTCTTGGTCAAATAGAATGAATACTGAGTGGCTTATGTTTTTCCTCCTTTGATTTGAAAAACAAATATGCCTGAATTGTTAGACTCTGGGTACACTGATACAGGCTTGCATAACACAGCTGCTAAACTAAGTAAACAAAAATAAAAACAAAACCTCAATTTATTGTTTTCCAGGGACAGAAAAATGAATTTTCATTTGTGTGATCCAAAGGGCTTTCTTCAATATGGTGTTGTCAATCAAAACACAAATTGAGAGATTGAATACCAGAGCACTTCTATTTAGAGAGATGCTTTCAGATTCCTTGTACTAAACTTTACTATTCATTTAGTGGTTACAGTGTAATTATTGCTTCCATGTACTGACATGCCAGCTTTAGGCACTTGCAATTGTCTTTACACTTGTATATATCATCTGTAATTCTTACAACAACAGTGCAAAGAAGATTTTATCTTCCAATCTAAACAGAGAAATAAAACCTAGAGTAGGTAAATATAAATTCTAGATTCTAATTCTGATTCCTCACATACACCTGGAATAATCTTGGGAGAATTTTTTAAAGCTCTTTAGTACTCAGTTTCTTTATTTCTAAAATGTGGACAAAGTTGTTATCTATCTTGCTAATTCTCTGTAGAGTAGGAATGAGTTAATTATATGAACAGACAGATATATTTATAAAGTCTTTAAAATGTGAATGACATGTGGAAAATATTACAATATTTGCTATTATTATTACAATACTATAATGACAGTGCTATTACCTAAGAATTTTTCAATTTTTTAAAATAAATATACATGAGACACAAGAGATTAAAATGAAACTTAAATCTTTGCTGTGATGAACCTTATATTCTAATAGACATGGACACTTAAAAAAATGTAAGTAAAAGCAGATCATAATCTGTTTGGTAAAAATGCAATAAATGATAAAAAGCAATGAAAGGGGGTAAAAATCAGAGTTGTGGTATCAAGTTTTAAAAATATGGTCAGGGAAACCATTTTTGAGAAGTGCGTACCTGAATAAAGATCATATAAGAAGATGAAGGATGAATCATATGATTTTGGGGGAAGAACATTCAAGGCTATGAGGGCTACAGGTGTATGTACTTTGATGTGAAAGCATACCTGGGGAACCATATGGCTAGAGGATGGACAGTTGGGATGTGATAAGAGTGAGCAGGGAGCCAGATTCTACTGGGTCTCAGAGACCATTGTAGAAACACTGGCATTCCCTCTGAGTGAGCCAGAAGCGATAAGGGAATTTGGAATGGAAGAATGATTATTTGATTTAGAAGTTTTCCAAGGATTCATTCCCGTGGCTGCAATTCCTGTGGCTGCAATTCCTGAGAATTCATAGGAAAAAGCCACGTAGGAGCTCATTGCATGAATTTAGTTGAGAGGTAATGGGCACTTGGGCTAGAATGATAATGATGGGGGTGGTGAAAAGTGGTTAAATTCTGGATACATTTTGAATATAGAGTTAGTAGGATATGGTATAAGTATGAGTAGTCCAGAGTAACTCCATTGCTTTTAGTCTGAGCAACTGGAAGAATGGAGCTGCTTGTTACTAAGAGACTGGTAGAAGATTTGAGGAGAAGGATCAGTTTGGGAGTTCAGTTGGAATATACTATATTTGAGACTTGACGATTATTAGATATGCAGATGGAGAATTTTACTGGTGGTTTGAAGGTGAGAGGCCAGGCCCTGGGTGGAAATTAAATTTGGGAGTCACTATCATAGAAAAAATACTTAAGGCCTTGGATGAAATCACCAAGATGTAAGTATAGAGGGAAAGTAGGTGAGGTTCCTTGTTTAAGTGCTTGGTTGCTCCATTATTAGAGGTTGGTGGACTGAGAAAAAGACAAGATTAAAGGTTGAAAGGAATTATGAGAAGGTTAGGTGAGTATGGGGTTTTAAAAATCTTTCTAAGGAGGAAAAACGATCAAATGTGCCAAATGATCCTATAGAGCTAACTAAGATGAGTGTTGAGAATTACTTTTGATATACTAATGATGAGATCATGTTGACAATAATAGCAAGGGAAGTTTTGGTTGAATTTGAGTCAAAAACCTTGTTGGAAGAAATTTAAAAGAAAATAGGAGTGAGAAATTGGATACTATACTATAGGAACCTCTTTATATGTTTACTGTAATGGAAAACAGAAAAAATGGTTTGTAGCTGACCAGGGCACTAAAATTGAGGGACAATTTTATTTTAATTCTTCTGTCATGATGGAAGAGAAGTTCTGGCAAAAGTTAGCTTAATAAAGCAAGAGAGAGAAGAAGTAAACTAGACCAACACATAAGTAGGCAAGAGAGAATAACATTTATTGCAACTGTGAAGCTAAACTTACCTTGTTAATTCACAGTAAAGAGAGAGTACAAAAAGAAATTGGGTAAGGTGAATGGATGTTAGTAAAACTTGTGAAAGTTATCGCGAATTGTGTCATTTTTCTCCAGCAAAATAAAAAGAAAGTTCAAGAAAGAAGGATGGCCAGAAAGTCCTGGGTTCCATATGATGGAAACATAAACAGTGGTAAAAGCATCAGAACTTCATTCTTATGATCCTTAGACTAGACCATCAGTGTTGAGGCAGGACAAATGGATGACTACCTGACTTGGACTCGCAAAGATTTGGCATTTTCCTCTCACTTTGGGTTAACGAGGTGTGGAGAACTAATCCCTAATGAGGTGTGGAGAACTAATTCCACTGGACCCTGCCAGTGGAAACCTGAAGGAGGGCATGTGACACTTCTTTGAGCATACAGATTTCCTTGTGTGAAAATTTCTCTTGATATCTGTTGATGAAGAGTAGTCTCCCCAATCATTTCCCTATCATTCTTCAATATTTTGTCTTTAGAGGTATAAGCTATAGATCTGAATAAAACATATAACAATTCAAACAGTAAAGTTACACTAGTCACGGTGAATACTCAGGATCCAAGGACTAATGAAATGTTCAGATCCAGAGAGCCTCTCTGTTTTGGATTAGTTTCTCATTTGTACTTATTTGATTCATAGCATGATGTCAGTCCTTTTCTGTTTCAATTAAATCCACTTTAATCATTTAAAGATTATGTAAACAGGGCAGACATTTTAAAGATTTAGGGAAATTATCGCTCATTAATGAGGAACTTTAAGTTATTACACTGGAACTAGAAAGACTGGCTTTGCAAGGTAAAGCTGTATTTAAACAATTATTTAAAAATAACCATAAAATTATTAGACTGGTTTATTTATGCTGAGTTACACATAATGTAGTCACATTGAACACAATGTAGTCATTGTTTTATATTGCACATATCATAAAGCAGCAAAGGGTTTGTACCTCTCAACAATACAGTAACAAATAACACTTGATGTTTATAGTGGGGTTCATTGCTCTATTCCCAGAAAAGAGATGATAATAATGGTAGTTGGCATTTCTTGCATGGGTACTATGTGCCAGGTATATTGTCTTATTTATTATTTAAAATAATTTTGGATAGTTTCACTTACATGTGAATTATAGAAAAACAAACCTAATGGTCAGACAAAATCAAACCATTATCAAACCTGAGCAGTCTGACTGTGGAATTGAGGCTACAAGATGGGGAGAAGGGGAAGGGATAACAAAGTGGGGAAGGACAATTGACTATGGTGGAGGACGGAGGATTCCTTGGTGGTGGTTGTGGTGTGGAGATATGCATCTAAGGAGATGTGACCCTATGCCTTGGAATCACATGCAGTGTTGTAAACCAATGTTACTTCAATTAAAAAAAAAACACAATTCTGGGATATAGTCATTAATAATCCCATTTTATAGATAAGAAAACAATATCAGATTAGTTGGTGGTTAAAAGTCAATCAGCTAGCAAAGGATCATTCATAGACTTAAATCCAGTTTTGTTATCTTTCAAAACCTATTTTAATAAACATTATGGAATGCTTTCAACAGTTTCTACCACAAATGTTTAACTCTAGATAAGTTGTCAGCCAGGACAGTTTTATGAGTAAGCAAGGTAAATGATTACTTATGCTCAGAAAGTTTATTCCACTTCCTCTTATTTCACCATTATGATTCCATCTTTTGGGTCATAATGTTTTAGTATTTGAGATTCCACTTTTGGTGAGATTCCACATATGTTTAAGATGCTATTACTTATGAGAAGGGTCATCCTTTCAGTCATTGTTTGATAACATCAGTATTACCAATCAACTACATAGCATTAATTACAGACAGTTTGACTTTCAGAGGAGTGAAAGCATTCACCCAGGGTAAAAATCTGGAGTTTAGAAAGAATTCATGGGGAAATGTTCCATGAGGAAGGAAATGCGGACCAATAGAAAGGTTGTGGGCCAGAACTTTTACTTACTTCATGGTTTTATTGAGTTTTCTCTCACAGCTTATATTAGATAATTTTACAGACGGAATAGCCATTAGTGATCAAGTGCTTGATGTCCTTGTTCTGTCCATTACAAAGCCTGCCCCCAAGGTCAAACAGTTGGACAGAGTAAGAAGTAAGGTTATAATTCACAGACCAGAGTCTTCTCATTATAAGGCTGACAAATCAACCTGTTATCATGTCATAGACTCTAAATCTTAATGCAGTCACATTCCTCCCCTATTTTGGACTCTGAGCCATGTACCTCTCATTTCCTTTAGGATTTCTTTGAACTAGGAAGCACCAAACTGTTGTTTAGTTCCTAATCTCTTCCCAGTACTTTTAGAGTCCTCAAATCCAAGGCCCAAACCTTTGTAGCCTGGGGTTTGAGGACTCAAAAAAAAAAAAAAAAAAAAAAAAAAAAACTGGGGAAAGACATATACATATATACACGTATATAGTGCCTAAAAACTGTGTGAAAGAAAATCAATATCTCTGTATTGTGCCACATATACAGAACTAGAAAAAGGTGCAAAAATAAAGTGTGTGGTCTTGCTTGAAACAGTCCCCACTATCAATATTAGGGATTTTGTCAGCAGTGAGAAAACACATAAGCAAGTATTACAGAATTGTTCAGAGGCAATGAACTCAACTGGCCATCTCAAGTTTACCGTCTTCATTTAACAATGAAAAATCTTTGTTCTTATTTTTTGGCAAGAAATTTTAGAATAGGAATAAAATAGACAATATAGAATAGACAATGAATTGACAATAGTAGGGGTGTAATATATAGAGAATCAGCTTTTGCTTTAGAAGTTATTTATGGAAGCCTATGGAATCTTTTAACCAAGCAGTTTTAACCACGGCTGACCAAACAGATCTATTGAATGCTCTGAATTCACACAGATGATTTTATTAATTACTTAATGTTAACAAATTCCACTAAATAATAGAGTTGGCATCTACAACCAACTGTATTCACCTAATCAAGTTTCTAAATCTTTCTTTATCTAGTGTGGATACTGAACAAGAAAGACATGAATAGAGTGATTGACCTTTGAGGTTATGGGGAATTTGAAACAATTGATGGGAATTTATCTATGAGTTTGTCAATAGGTCGTCTGTGTGTAGAAAGCTGTAGTCAGACTGATATTGACATTTGCAGCTATCTGGTCCTCAACTTTGAGTCCAGCTTCGAGAATCAGATTGACCAGCTTGAAAAAGGGCAAGTATGCCCTTGCCATTTCATATAGGCGGCTGGCCTGTGTGGAGGCGGAGAGGGGAAGTCTCTATTTGGGTATAAAGTTTTAAAATATACACTAATATATTCTTGAAGAGATACTTGAGTGTAGTGAAGAGAGAATAAAGCCTTCTTTCTTGTCTCTAGGGAAAAATAGTTTGTTTACTATTGTGGAAAGAGACCTTTGTTTCCTCACAGGGCTGGGGTTGTTGTATAGTTCTAACATTACCATAAGCTTGGTGCTTCTGCTCACAGAGGTTCCCTATTTCCTGGGACAGCCTCTATGCATGAAGGGCTCGGGGGTTTGTGATAGAGTTTCAATGAACACTCCTCCAGCCTGCCTCCCTGGTATTCTTGGCCTCCTACAATCACTGTCCTCTGAGTGGAATTGTGTATAGTGACTAGATTCTAATGAGTAGAATGTGACCTAAGTATTGAATATCAGTGCTCTGATTAGGTCACAAAGTATTATCACTTAAAAAAATTGAGGAAGTGCTGATTGACAACAATGTATATTGCAGGGTATATGTTCACATCTCTTCAAATGCATGTTACCACATCCACCAACATACCCATAATCCTCCACCATAGTTCACTAATGTCCCTCCACATTTTATTGCCCATACTCCTCCTTCCTCCTCTGGTGACCTCAAGTTTGAAGTCACATTTTCTGACTTGGTTTGATTTAGTTTTGTCTTTCTCTTTTTGTTTACTCATATTCCATGTGAGTGAAAATCATCTGATATTTTTCTTTTTCCTTCTGACTTGTTTGGTACAGTCTTTTCCATTTCCAATCATGTTGTTTTAAATGCAGTATTTCCTTTGTTCTTTCTTTCTTTTGTTTTTTAGTAGTTGAGTAGTTTTTCATTTTCCCCTTAACTTGCTTATTCTGATGAAGCAGGCTACTATGTTTCTTGTATGGCAAAATAAAAAAATTAATTGGGGAGACTTTCTGGCTAAGAGCTTGTGAAATATGCTTTCTCAGTGAAATTAGCTGCAAGGATTTGAATCCTACTAACAGTCCCATGGGGGAGTTAGGAGGAAAATATTTCTCAGTTGGGTCTTGAGGTGACTGCAGACTTATGATAAACTTAGATTCAAAGAACTTGGCTGACTTCTACTCAGTCTTGAACCACAGAATCTGTAAGATAATATGCATTGTTTCTAGTCATTCAGATTTTGAAGTAATATATTATGTGATTGCACACAGTAATTAGGAAACTTTTTCTAGACTTAATTTATTATGAAAAATGTGGAAAATACAACTTCTTTCAAAAATCTACTTTTATTCCTTCATCAAATGTTCATTGAACCCCTAATATATGCCAGACCATTTTAGATGCTGGAATACAGCAGTGGACACATGAACACAAATTTCTCCAGTGGATTTAGTTATAAAAGAAAGGGCTTTGTGGTTATTAGTGTTTTCCTAAATAAATAAAGCACACCTTTATTCATCACCAAAACTTTGTTTGATGCCATTTCTAGGAAAATAATATAATATTCACCATATCATGTACAAATAAAAAATAGTACACAAATTATAAGAGAAATTCCATTATAAACAAGAAGCCCTTCATTTTATATGACACTCTGTTTTGTGTTTCTGATTTTAGTGACAAAGACTTTAGTCCAAAGACATTTTTGGAAAGATGAAATGAAAAGAGAAGAAAGCATATTTAATTTTAAAGATAATAAATCTGATTTTTATTTATTTGAATTGGTGGAATATCCAGGTCAACACGTCAAGAAGAAACTCAATAGCAAACATTGAAATGGACACAAATATTTGGCATTCTTTAGCCTGTATGTGACAGTTGAACCTAGAGTTAAGAGGGAAATGTGTAAATGGTGCATGAGCACAGTATTTATGGAATGGACATTCGTGAGTAGGAAAATGTTTTGAACAGGTAAGAGAAAGAGCAGACTGGTATCTTAACAATATATCAGGGAACAAGAACACTTCATAAATGGGGAAAAGCAGCTTTAATTTTACTAATTTTAGAAAGTGTAAGATTAGAGTTAAAAGGTGTTCCTTTCATTTACGAACAAGAAGATATGATCATTATTAAAAGTAGCATCAATGGATGGTGAAGATAGCAGTGAGAATGAAGTGGGTTGAAGCATAAACATACATGAAAAAGGAGTTTATAAAGTGACACTTAGAAAAGTTGTAATAATTATACATCTTTACATTTGATGCTGATGAAAAAAGTCTCTTATTTTCTACTTGGACGAAAAATATGTGATGTTTTAAGTTGTAGAATAAATAATCTAGAGCAAATGCTTTCTGATATTAAATGGCAAATCTAAATCTGGTTGCCCCTTTGAAGCATGCTTTGCCAGTTTTACAAAGAATGGACATCACATAATGCTGGAGGGATGGATTTGGTCATATTGCAGGAAGTCCAACTTTGAGAAGAAAACTCCAGAGAGAAAAGAACATGGAAAGATATGATTTTTAAAGATAATCAAAATTGTATTTTCCTGCTACCTATTCAATCTTGAGGGTTATGGACAAAATTCTCTCAACTAGATTTAGATGTGTCTCATTTTGTCAGACTGACTTCAACTGTGACCAAAAATAATTTGGTAAAAATGTAAAATTTATTTAAAAAAAATATTAGAACACAAAGACCAGATGCTCTTGAACTGGTAAGTATTGGTATGTTTCTTAGAGCCTCACAAAAAGAAACACTCTGAACAGCTACTCCTTCCAACTTCTTCTTACTTTTGGCCTGGATCTTATGATCTGTTACAAAATGAGAAAATGAAATTTACCCTTCAGTAGATGTTTACTCTACTGAATATTACACAGAGAATAATGTGTCAAAAAAAAATCTATATAAGAAGATGTGGTTGTATATCAGTACGTTGCTGGTTTGGATTTTTGATGGTGACCCTTATTTTTAAACTTTATGAATATATATATATATAGCATCTGTATGTCAATAGCCACAATAAAATAGTTTCATATTTATAAAATGTTTCTAATTATACTTGTTATACTTGTCACCTGGAAAGTAAGAAGCATGGGTACACTAAGCTGAATTGTTCAACTTATTAGTATAATTGCCTGGGAGTTTAGATATGTATTTTTGGTATTAGAATGATTTCTTTAATTATTAATTATATTGTAATTACTGTGTGGACATGAAATAAAGTTTGCATTCATTATAGTCTATTTAACCTCATCAAAAACTTCTTTCTTCTCTATTAATTTCCAAGTGTAGTTAAGAATTTCTCACATGCTTATACATGTTTGGAATATTTTTCAGCAATGAAATATGATAAAAAATGGAAAGAGAATAAATGATGAATTTTTCAAAAATCCTCACTTTGGTCTTTTAATCCATTTTCAGCATACCCAAATTTATTTCTAAAGTCAGATAAAAAATAAACACATTAGAAGGCGGGTCATTCGTAAGATGAAAATATAATTTGTAAAAGGTCTTATACAAATTTCTTTTGGATGTGTATGCGTGCATTTGCTTTTTGTAGATACAGTGTAATTAGTTTAGCTTGGAGAATAGTGGTAAAGAAAAGAAATAAACCTCTATTCAAAATCAAAATTGAAAAGTGAAACAAATATCACTGTTGAGCTGCTGCCATGGTTGACAGTGAGGAGGGACAGACTTAGCTGTAGTATACACAGCAACAGCTGTGCTCACAGACATAGGATCCACTGTTCTACAACCAGCTGACATCTGAGACATAAATACTGAGCAGTATTTCTATTTTGGATGTGTTCTGTCAATTAGATGGGTGTTTATCTATCAGCAGATTGATAGGGGAATCAGTTCTCTGCGGGGTTGTCTTCACTGGTCTCTTGGTCTTTTAGGTGCCCCTCAAAGGTAGGTAATCTCACTATGTATAGTGTGGAAAAAAGGGGACATGAGCAGAGAAATGAATGAATTATTTAGCTGTTCAAAACAGATCTTTTTATTTTATGTTTGTGTGGGCAGGGATTAGTTTTCTCCAGAGAAATCCTCACATCATGCTAACAGGAACAGGCTCAGTGATAGATAACTGAACATTTATGTTTTTAACATTATGTGCAAGTGAAGAAGAGGACCTATGTTATGTCTTACCAAGAGAAAGGGGAAAGATAATCATATATATATATTATATATTATATATATAATATATATATATAATATATATTATATATTGTTGTTGTTGTATAAGTTTTGTTTACAATTATTTTTTTCTTGCCTTTGGGGTGTTCCTCCCTCCTCCCCGTCCTCTTACTCCCCCCCCCCCCACTCTGGTTACTCCATCTCTTTTGCCAGGCATAGACGTTTTCCTGGGACACAGTGGCCTGTGCTTAGTTTTCCAGTTGTATCTTTGTTACGAGTAGCCTAATTCATGCATGTTTATGTCTTTTCAGTGCTTTGTCCTTACTGGTTGTCTGCTCTGACCCAGCTTCTGTTATATTTTACTTCTTCTTCTTGATTTATAGTTCAGCCTCTGTCATATCTGTGGCTTTCCTCTCCACATGAGATGAGAGGGTGCTTAGCTCACACTGAAGGCATCTATGTACTGGAAATTCTGTTCCCATGTGTGGAAACCTTGGTGGTTGGATTTCTAAGAGAGTTTGTCTCTATGGTTAGTCCTGTGTCCCACGGATCTGAAATGTTCGTTTGTTCTGGACTTTACTTCTTTCTCCTCACCTCCATCTCCATGTGCATCTGCCGCTGAGTTAATGATTTAATTGTTTCTGGTGAAGACTGACTGGATTTGGAGAAGACCAGAGGGCTGACCCCTCCTGACCTGCCTGCCAACCCCCACCATTGGCTTGCACATCCAGAAGTCCCCCCCAAGTCTGGGGGTTTTGCGTGGGGGCTGAGCCTTCAGGGACATGGTTAGCCCAGTCCCTGAAGGAACTGGGCAGACTTGAAGGTGAAATGCCCTTTGAAATGCCTATTTTTAAGGGAGCCTGGACCCTGGAGACGGCCCACCAGTCAGAAACGTGATGGGGTGGGCACCTACCTTTCACACCCCATTCTGGGCGTGCTGCATGGGAAGCTTCAAAAAGGAAAAAAGACTGACTGGAAACTTTTAGAAAAAGGAGTATATAATTTAAGCTATTATTGGACAGAAAGAAAGAAAATAATACATTATAGGATAGATTTTGACCTTCCATATTTTCTATAAAATAAAATTAATTATAACTGTGCAGTCTTATTTATTTACATTTTTATCCTTTTCTCTCACCATATTTAACTTTTTCTTTAAATTTCTCTTGTTTCCTTCAATGTTTTGAAAGTGGGGGTGATGAAAGCTTTGGGACACTGATTGTCAAGATAAAATAGACAGGAGGGCAGATATAAACTTTCCCTCTCCATTTTATTTGACAGAAAAGAATAAAAGGTAGTAAAAGAAGGTAATAATCATTGACCCTCAGTATTAACTTTGTTCTCTTGGGTAAGCACATAATTAGGTTGTTCTTTAAAATGCACATTATGTACTTGGCAGCAGACTCTGGTTCAGATCGGATAACTCCTTATGCAGGCAGCTTTTAAAATGCACATCATGTACCAAAGGAACTTTTCTGGTCTATTGGGTAAATATGTATTAAAGTAATTTTTAAAATACTTATGTACTCAATAGACTGGAAGTGGTCAATGGTTTAATGAATAGTCATGCATTTTTAAACGTGTATTATTATTTATGCACTGACCCAAGTGAGAAAGTTTTTTCAAATTGGCATATTCCTGATGACTGTGTAATTTTGCAGTAAAATCTTGAAAGTATTTCAGGAGAACAGGAGCTAATTTAAAAATTACATTATCTCATCATTCCTTCATTCATTTTTCCTGCTTGGTCTTCTTATGGGAGGTATTCTAATAGGCTCATTTATGGCTTCCCTGCTGGCTTAATTTCATTTTCATAGATTAAGCTGATTTACATTATAATCGCAGCTTTAGATAACACGTATCCTATGTTGGTTCTTAGCACCTGGCACATAGTAGGCATTCAGTCAATATCATGTGAATTGGTTTTTGCATATTTGTGTGATTGTTTCAAGCAAATATTAACATTGTGCCTACTCAGTGCTAAGCAAGGCCTGGACATCAGTCATCTAGCACAAAGGTAAGACACCTGCCTTTCTCCACTTGAGTCAAACCCCAGTTCCAGGATAAACACTCACCAAATGCTTATTCAAAGTAGCTTCCTCTTTCTGGGTTATTTTTTCTCATCTACAAAAGGGGAACAATATCTTCAATCTGGTAGATTTATTTTAGGACTGACACATTTTATGTAAAATCCCCAGCACAGTAGCTGATACTCAGTGCTTTCTCTTGATCGAAGTTTTCATCCAGAAACATGAAAAGCATTCATTTTTAGACAGCAGAGATTTTGAAAACTCCACAGTGCCTGATCACAAATATCAAAAAGAAAATTTTAATAACCCAATGAACATACACCATCATCCAGTGTCAGGAGTAAGGGCATCCAATAATCCTCACAGCCTTGTTTCAGCTGGGGTGCTCTTATAGATGCTGACCTAGAGTGTTAACATTTAAATGTCGGTTTAGGGATTCTAGATTCCTGTACGCTTTTCTTACCTTTATCTCCTTTGGTGGTTGCACCCAGTATTGGGGTACTTTTCTTCCCATTCTCAAAGTCCTGTAAGGGTTCAAGAAGTCAGACCTCAAGGTGCTTTCTGAACTTCAGAAAATGCCACAAAATCCACCCTCCCAAAAGTCAGATTCTCTAAGAGCAAACAAGGGTAATGATATCGACTGCAGCACAACACAATAAATAGGGTCTTGAGAATAAGCATTATTAACATGCTCACTGAGCTGCCTCAAATCCTATTTGGAGAGAGGCATGGTATAAATAAATAAACATGCTCCCTGGATCTTTACAGTCTGAGGTTTAGTGAGCTATTTCAATCTTGGAAAGGCATTAAAATTGCTGGTACATAATTGGATTTGTTTTGTTATTAGGTGCAGATCTCTAACTTTTTTCATGTATACCCTATTCATGCTTGAAGCAGGAGCAATCTTATCTTCATGGAAATGCTATCAATGATGTGACTCTTGGGATCACCTGAGGAAAGAGGAGAGAACCAGGGGATGCAAACATTTTTGTTCCCTCTTATTCGCACTACCTGTTCGGTCTTTCAGCAGATGCTGGGTAAGTGGACAGGCTGGTAGTATATGCTGTACTGTTATTCTGTTGGCTCTCTTTGTCCCTAAGTTGTTGATTAATTTTCACTACCCATGGTCTTATTCTAGAAGGCGTTGCCCTGCTAATGACCTAAACTTGGTATGGAAATCTCATGTTACTTATTTTTATATATTGGAAAATCATCTTAATATACTTAAGTTAGCTTGCTACCTAAGGTTATATGTGTTTTTAATAAGAGATTATTAATTTTAAGTCAATGATAGGAAGTGGTTGTCCTTTTCATTATAAATGGAGAGATAGTGAAGAATTAGAAATATTTCCAATATGGAAAAATAGATTAAAAAATATTTGAGAAAAGATGCTGGTGAGTTGGAGGAGTCCTTCCTTAGATAAAATTGGACCCCATCAAAATTTTGGAGCAGATATAAACTTTGAGACAAAGAGAACAACCTAGATGGATTTAGGAAAGAAGGAATTCATAGACCTGAGAGGGAAATTTTGGATGAGACCAACAGTAGGTGGATTTAAGGCACCAAGTTTAGAAGCATGCCTCAAGTTCAAGCTTGGTTTCTCCAGTTGAGGGAGCACACATTAATTGATTGAGATGTAATTCAGTTTTGAGATAACCAGGGGGACACAGATTACCCTGTTAGTAGTAGATCAACTTATCTCTCTTAGGATAGATGGGAAAGCAGATCTCAGATAGATTAGGTAAAAATGCATCATTGCATCATGGATACAGATACTACCGCACCTTTTTTCTGAAGTTTCTGATGAAGGTGTTTGTTTCAGGATAAATACACTTTCATGGAATGTTCATCGAGAGCATGAGTTAAAATGGTGAGGAGTTAGCATGCATCACATGGATATGTTTAAAATTTGGGCATGTAAAAGGGACATAAGAGAAGGTATAGGAAAGATTGTTTTACAAGAAAGGTAGGGGCATGCCAGAGGTAGGAATATTATACGATAAGCAGGGTTGACCTAGATGCACTCAAAATCTATAATCACAGATAAGAAAGGTGGTTCTGGAGTTAAGACCAAGAGGTTACAGATGGCCCTAGGAGACCAAGATTTTTACGATAAATGTGAACAAAATAGCAAAGATGTGAAAACGTGTCTGTGAGTGGAATACTGATGCACATACTTCAACACATCTTGCAGAGTCTTTGGGGAGAAACAAAAAGTGATTATATGATTGTTTGGGAATAAATTACACTCTGAACAACCTCCCTGGTCATTCTTGGAATCAGTATCTCTTGCTCTTTTTGTTCGCTGAAGAACATATTATTTATTGGGCAGTGTCTTCTCTCAAGCCTTCTCTCTGATTCTGGGGCAGTCAGATTAGAAACTTACTTGATTTGTTTCCTTCTAGTACATGTAGCATTACCAAAACCAAAATTTCTGCTGCTTGTCACTTAAATAAGAAGAAATATATCACTTTCAAGGAAGAAATTGTACCAACAGGGTACTGTCTTCACATGGATCAGCAGATGCCATATTTATCCCTAATTTTCACAGCCAACAGCATCAGGTCACAGGAATGCTTCAAATCAGGAAAATATGAGACCTGACCTGTACTCCCTGTCCTAAATCTTACAGCGTTGGTTTTATAAATATTTATTGTTTATTTGAAGGCTGACACCTAAACAGATGTGGTCTACTTATTCTTTGGCCTAAGAATATAAGGCGGTTGGTCTTTTCTCATCACTAGAAGCCTAAATAGATGGAAGGTGAAGTTAGTTGTTATGAACATCCTGGAATTGGTGGCAGTTTTTGCTTCCTTCCATAGCATTTTTTTTTTTTTTTTGGTGGCATGAACTAACCAAAGCCTACCTGTATCTAAGAGTGTAATCTTTGTTCTTTGGCTGCATCTCCACAATGGGAGAAGCGCTGGGTAAGCATGCTGTACTGTGGATTATAAAAAGTCATGGGTATATTTTGTGAAAGAATTTAGTGATGGCAAAAATCATAGACATAGGGGTAAATGAATGGGAAAATGGCAGAGACTGAGCTTGATTTAATTTGAAAAGCTTGGATGGAGAAGACATATTGGGAAGATATGGAAAGTCATTATTTTTATTTTATTTTTTTCTAAATTGATTGCATATATATGTATGCACACATGTACACACACATATATATTTACATCATGGTATACCTTGAGGTTCTCCCATCACCTTGTCACCTGTGAATTATCATCTTAATCTCTTCTCCCCATGCATCCCCCTATTTTAACCTGTCCCCACTCTTGCCCTTTGCTTTAGTTCTGCTGGCAGTTTGTTAGTTTTAAGTTTTACTCGTAAAAACTCATTATTTTTTGTTTTAGATTCTTTGCATGTTTGCAGATACAGAAACCCTTGAATAGGTATGGATAAAAGTATTATTGTAGCAGGAGAAGTATAAGCCCTGAATCTGTTAATCAGAAGTTTTGTGACATCAAGAAGGCATCTACTCTTAAATAATTTTATCTTTAGTTTTTTTTATATTAAAATTGGTTGCTACTTTAGGTCAGGGGTTTACAACCAGTGGTAAATACCAGAATCACAGAGGGGCTTTAGTGTGAATTTGATGTGAACTTACTTATGTATTTCCTAAGTGATTTTGAAATATAGTTTCTATGAATCAGAAATCCATGCATGGCTTAGTAGGGTCATCTACAAGTCTTAAATAAAGTGACCAATTGGTATGATTTCATTTGAGGTTTGACTAAGAATGGCTTTGCTTTCAAGCACACATAGTATTGGCAACATTTAGTTCTTTATGGGTTATTGGAATGAAGATCTCAGTTTCTTGCTGATTATTGGTCACATGCTACTCTCAGTTCCTTACCATGTAACTTTTTAAAATCCATCTTTCTATCTCCTCAAAACCATCAAGGCATAAGGAGTCCCCTCACAAGATCTTATTATAAAACCAGTGCATCCCATCATATTTACTGTATTCAGTTGGTTTATAGTTCAAAGGTCCCACTTAAGATAAGGGAAATAATGAATGGTGCAAATATCTGAAAATAGGAATCATGGGGACCACCTTAGTGTCAGTTCACCACACCTAATATCTAAAATCCTTTCAATTCCTCTTGTTTTAGTTGCTAAAAACCAGTGAAGTTTTTCATTTATTCATTCAACAAATATTTCATATGCCATATGCCAGATAGTGACTATCCTTAGCTAAAACTCTGCTGTCAGTGAAAGATACATGAATAATTATAATTAAATATAGTGAATTCTTTAAAAAGCATAAGAATAAGAACACTAGGTATACAGAAGCAAGCAGTGATAGGCTTTTATCATTAAACCTGGCCATGATTACAGGAGAGGTTGGTTTGATACACTGTGAAACACATTAATCAAAACACATTAATCAATCAAAATTAATGTGGAAACACATTAATCAAAAAAGATCAAAGTTTAATAGGACCAGTTTAGATCACACTATATTAGGTTGTTTTCCTCACAGGAAGGATTATCAGGACAATATGGTAGACTTTTTAACATGTCTGGGCCATATATTTGTAAATAAGTTATTGTTATGGTCACTTGAAAATTATATTAAAGAAAAAGACACCAGAATCTAATACAATTAAAAAAATTAACTGCTAATTCAAGAACCGTGCTCTAAAGTGACCAATCAACATTGATCAATCAATGAATTCATGCCAGCCTACAGGACAACCCCTGTTGCCCAAGATGAGGCTTGATCCTTGTCTCTTTCCTCCTAAGCACATTTAGCAGTGATGTGAATGCAGAGATGGTTCCAAAGCAGAAGAGAAACAGTAGCTAAAGATTATGAGAGAAAAAAATCCCAAGATAGTAAATGTGGTAATGATAATTCAAATCCAATAAGCTATATTTCTGGTGATAAATTGTATATCCTTCCCTCAGGGCCAAAAATTGCCAGTAAGTATAAATTTATATAAAGTGTCTTGTCAGTTTATGACTTCTAATTTTTCAAGTTAAATATGAGATATTTGTGTGTTATGAATGCTATAAGAATAGTACAAATAAAATATCAAATTGCATTTAATGAGGCTCACTATCAAATTTGGAAAAATCAGTTTTGATATTATGGGTTCTAAGAAAATTTCATATGACAGATTTCATCTGTTCTAGGAATACCTTTCCAAAGCATTTATGGGAAAATTGAAACATGTTCAGAAGGAAAGAAAAAAAAAAACACACCAAAAAAACCTGATGAAAGGATTTGAAACTTTGTCGTATTAAAAAGGGTTGAGTTGAGACTGGTGCTGAGCCTGGAAGAGGGTATCTAAGTGGATAATCTAATTGAATAATTGAAAGGCCATCCCAGGTGAAGTGAATTGTTTTAAATAGTTTGTTGGAAAGACATGGGCCAATTTTTGGAAATTGCCATGAGACTGATTTTTGAAGAATTTCTCATACTCTGAACGGTACTTTGGAAAGTGCATTCACTATTATTGAGGCATTCAATAATATGGTGGATGACTTGATAGATTATTGATTGGTGCAAACTTTAGATGTGTAGTTGGTCTGGATAATGGTACATAAAATCCCTTAACAAACTACGATTAGCCATTTCATGTCGCTATCTTTTTTTTTTGAGTAATAGAAAGGCTATATGAATATATGTTCTACTCCATAGTAATCATGAGAATTAGTCTACACTGAGTACTGTAGTTGGAAAAAAGTTTCACAGGTAAATTTACTTGGCAAACAGAGTTGATTGGAGAAGGGACATTTTTGAGATATTTTTCATTTTCTCTGCCCTTACCATAATTCTGAATATGCATATATTAACTTTTTAATTCTTTTCCACCTCACCTACTTTGTTGGTAAGCTTTGTGTAGTGATGCGTTGATTCCAATTCATCCCAATGGAGATCATAATATAGCAGATATCTAAACTAAGTGATTTGAATTAGAAGAAAAATAACACCTACTCAAATTGTCTAGAGGAAGGAAAAAGAAATTCAAAAGATTATAAATGAAGTTATCTTGAAGAACTCTTTTCCCTATAAAGTGTTTCTAAGAGAAACAATTATTAGAATGATGTGCTTAATTAAGTAAAATGGACTTAGGCTGATTTTCTGGGTTCTATAATTTATCAGCTAATTTGGTGTTTTTCCAACTGGCTTCCCTGTGCCATTGGAGCACAGAAATGATAATAGACTTTACTTTCACTACTCTATCTTCCTCTCTGCTTTACCTTTACATAAAGATGACTTATTAAAGTGTTGACATATATATTCATATATATATATATGAATGACTAGACAAAACAAATTTGTTTAAAATAACACTAAAAAATCAAAGTACTTTAGCAAATTTGAAAAATTAGTAGAAACAACTTTATGCAACTAGGACTGTATAATTTATTGCAAAATATATGACATTTAGAACCACTTTGTCCAGCACTCATCTAGTCAATAACCTTTGTTTTACAAGTGAAGTAGGAACTAGTATTTTTCAAATATTTATTCAAGTTTCAAGCTATTATGTGAACACTAACTGAACTATTTTGTTATTATCCAAGAATTTTTGGGTTAAGTGTTAATGATATTCCCTATATCAAATATATGGAGACAAAGTTAGCAAGTTCTTGAATGAGAAAACTTAACACTATAAATGTTAATTCTTCCCAAATTTATTTATAAGCATAATGAAATTCTATTTAAAATTCCAGTATGATTTTTTTTGAGGGTGACTAAAGAAACAAAACAAACTAAAAAACTAGGTGTCAATAAATAGCTAAGACTTTGTATCCACAAAAGTAGAAGAGTGGATTTTTAGCAGATACTATTTTATGAGATTTTGCATGTGTATATGTTTATGTGTATACAAATATAACAAACATATACAGTGATGGTAAGAGTAATTTAATAAATGCTATCAGGAAGTACACTTCATCCTAAAACCTGTAAAAAAATTTAAATCAAAATAGATTTTGGAACCACACATTAAAGAAATGTCATATAAACACTGGAATTAAATTCAGAAGCATATATTGATAAACTTGGAACTGGTGTAGATTTATTAAACAATAAACTAATCACAAATAGAGAAAAATTAGTGAATTTGATTACAGTAACAGTCTGAGTTCTTTGAATTAATGATATTACATGTAAACATTAAAAAATAATCTGGAAGAATAGATTTTAAAAATACACAAATAAAGGAAGATTGATAGCTTAAAAGTGTAAAGAATTCCTGAAAATTAGGAGGAAACTATCAGGCAACCCAATATAGATGTGGACAAAGAATATAAATGAACAATTCATAGTAAGAAAAACTTCAATTGCTAATAATTAAAAGGTGAAATGTCAAATTTTTCAGCAATTAGAGAATTAAAAATTAAAGTGAATGCTCAATACGTTATTAGCAACATGGATGCACCTAGAAGGAATCATATTAGTAGAAACAAGTAAAAAAGAAAAAGCCAGACACCAAATGGTTTCACTATTATATGGGACATGGGAAAGATAAACAAAAGCCATGAAGAAAAGTCAAAACAAATTAACAACCAAATTGAAGTACACAGTGGGGGGGGGGGAGGGAGCAAGGCTACATGAAGAGATAAACTTTTTTTCAGGGGTGTTAGTACATCATGACTAGAAGGAAATGTAAAAGGTGACCCCCAGGGATCACAATGATGTGAAATATATATATATATAAATTATTTAAATAATAATAAAAAACATTTAATATTGGTTCAGTGCTTCCTCTTCTAACTGGAGGAAGATGTGTAGGCTCAAAAATTGGGAATGGAAGACATGGTTTCCTCATTCTTGATTCAGTACCATTTGCTGTTAATCGTCTCTGATCTCCATAAATATGTCTCTAGGTTTACGGTAATAATAACAACCTCTTAAAAGAAAGTAGCTTTTGAGACTGGAAGAAGTCCTGCCACTTCAAATAATCTCTGTAGACATTGTCGATTTTCCTGGAGCCTGAAAACAAAAGGATGACAGTGGAGTGTGGCCTCTTACCATCCTGTTTCAGAACATTTTGCCCCTCTGGGAATTCTTTTCTTTGGAGTTTTCTGGGTAGAATAGATGACTGATTCTCCACAAAAACTTCCCACCTCCTGACAGAAATTAAGCTTCTGTTTATGTTGCTTTCCTTCTGGAGGTGAAGAGGAAGGTAAACACTTCTGCCTACTGAGTCTGGTTTATGTGATTGATGCTGGGACTTCCAATTTCCAGGACAAACGATCCATTAGTGGAAATAGGAGCACAGGAAACCTCAGTGCCAATAAGTTAAGTGCCCATCACTGTACTCAGTGAACAGTCTGCTGATCTCAATTGTAGGCAATTAACAGTGATTAGCAAGTGCGTGCTTGGTGGGTGGCACAATGAGATTCTTCTTACTGATGAGACAAACTTACAAATAACCCAGGCTGATATTGCCATGAAGATGCAACAGAAAAGCTCAATCACTGTGTAAGTGTCTGACCAAAGGAGGACTCTTGTGAATGTTTTAATTTCTCCTCTTAAACCTCTCATTAACTCTCAAACAATCCAGTAATATGTGGGGAGGGCTGGATACTCATTTAGAATCAGATACTCTTTATGCATCCTAAGTTAGAGAAATTGGAACAATAAGAAAATAAATTCCACAAAATTGTACAACCTTGGGGAGTAGAGCTACTTCTTCCTTATTTTGATATTTTCTTTGAACTTAGCACATTCCTTCCATGTAAGGGATCTCAGTAAATGTCACAGAAAGTGTATTGAAATCAGGTCTCCTTGTCTCAGCTACATATTATCATGTTAGCCTCATCTTGCCTGTCTCTTCCATAGTTTCATTTTATTTAATATTTTTTCTTTAAAAAATTTAAACTAAATTCGAATTGTTTGCATTAGCTATTTGAGAGATTTGTAAAGTAGAAATTATTTATAAATTATTTCCCCCACTGATAATAATTTCATAATAATATTTCTATCAAAATATTTGAGCTGAAATTAGTGGTGAAGAAAAACCAATATCATTTCAAAATAACTTTCTGGAACAGGCAATATGCAATCAGTGGACAGTTAATTTACATGTTCTTTTTAAATACCTACATAAAAAATATACTATGTAAAGTCCCATTTCCTTGAACCTGCATATTCTAACTTACGAGGCATTCAGAGGGATTCATTAATTATAAAACTTCATAGAGATATTGTTTTTAAAAAAGCAGGATATATCATGCTACAAATAAGTATAGAATGTACTATGAGGGCAAATTTATGTAGATTTCTACATGTTCAAAATCTCCAATACCAAGTATAGTGCTTGCCATGTAGTAGAATTGAGAGTTGAATTTTTCAATTACTCAGTATAAAAGTAAAGCAGGGATACTGTCTTATAAGTAACTATGTCCGTTCTAATTATTTCTTTTTGCAAGTTAAGTATTCACCACTTGAAAGTCTCATTTAAAAGTTAAACTATAAAATTTTTTTATATATGTACAAAGGTACATACTGAAAAATATGTTATGCCACCAAATCATTGGAGATTATACTTTGAGAAGGAATACTTTATATAACTCAGCAACAACAACAACAACATAAATGGCCCAATCAAAAACTGAGCTCAATTTGAATAGACACTTCACCAAAGAAGACTTAGGTATGGCCAACAGACACATGAGAAAGTGGTCATTATCAGGGAAATGCAAATCAAAGTTACAATGAGATAGCACCTCATACCTCTGAAAAATGCACATGTTAAAAGGCCAGAAACATCAAGTGTTGGCAAGTGTGTGGCAAAAAGGAACTCGTATACACTGGTGGTAGGAATCTAAATTCACCCAGGCTCTATGTAAAAAATATGGCTCTTTCTCAAAAGATCAAAAATATAGTGTGGAGAACTCTCAAACAATGAAAATGGAACTACCATTTGACCCAGAAATTGCTTTTCTGGAAATCTGCCCAAAGGAGACCTCAATGTGGGTACACCTGTGCTTGGATGTTTATTGGAGCACTTTTTATAATTGCAAGGATATGGAAACAAGCCAAATGCCCCAAGACAGGTGACTGGATGAAAAAGATGTGGTATATATACACAATGGAATATTATGCATCAATTAAAATGACAGATTTGGGGATTTTTTTGTAACATGGATGTACCTAGAAGAAATCACATTCACAGAAACAAGTCAGAAGGAAAAAGACAGAAACCAAATGGTTTCACTAATATATGGACAACCAAAAGGGAGTACACAATTGGGGTGGGGGGAGAGCTGGAGTGGCCAGAGAAGGGAGGTGGTGGGTGAACCCTGGGGATCACAATGATGTGAAATATATATATATATAAATTATTTTTAAAAGAAGATTAAAAATTGATCTACAATATGATCCGCTAATCCCTCTGTTCAAATTAGTGGTACCTTTCTGAAAAATGTAAAATCACTAATTTAAGCAAATATATTACTTCAAATATAAAACTATTTAAAATAACCAAGTTATAGAAACAATCTAAGTGTTCATGACAAATGGATGGATAAATATGTAGTATGTGCAGTGAAATACCACTCAATATAAAAAAGTTGACACCTTGCCATTTGTGTAACTTGTAGGGGATTGGAGGGGGTTACGCTAAATGAAACATGTAGAAGGAGAAAGATGCCAGATTATTTTATTCATATGTGTATTATAAGGAAACTAAGAAAATTTGCATATAAAACCAAATCCTTGGATTCTAACTGCAGAATTGAAATTACCAGAGGAGGAGGGAGATGGGGGCGAAGTCAGAGAAAGTCAGTGGACTATGGTGGAAAGTTACTGGTATGTTGATGATAGGTTTGATATGCTAACATACATTTAAAGAAGTGTGAACCTGGTATTTATAAATCATAGTGTTATAAACTAATATTTACTCAAAAGAGGAGCATTTTATTGCTTAAAAAAAACATTCAATGTGTAATTTGAATAAATGATGGTATGGTTTGCAAGTAAATTGTGCATCTCAATATCTAGAGCCAAAGTTAATGGATGGAACTAATTGTAACCCAAACTCTTTACAATTTGGATCATATTACCCTAACTTTAATGAAACACAATCTTACCTTTTTTTCCTCTATAGTTTCACTAAGCATTCATATTTGACTATGAATCCAGTCTTATTTATATAATAATTTTAAACCTTTCATTGACTATAATTGACCTACCAAAAATTGTAGATAAGAAGTGCATAAAACAGAGCTGTTTGGTGACATGTATATACCCCATGAAACTATCATTTTACTATCAATATCAAGTAACCCATTCTTCCAAAGTTTCCTCCTATTAACCCCCTACCTTTCTTTGTTTCCTTTTGTGGTAAGAAGCCTTAACCTAAGAGCTAATTTTAGTAAAATTTTTCAGGATACAATACAGTATTACTGATCATGTGCCCTATGTTGTCTAAATAGAACTCCAGAATTTGCTTTTTTGACTTAAATTTGCATGCTTTGATCAACTCCTTCCCACTCCCCATGCCCAGTCCCCAGCAACTATTTTTCTATTCTTTGTTTCTATGTGTGACTCTTAGGTTTTACATATAAATGAGATCATAGAGCACTATTTGTCTTTCTGTGTTTGATTTATTTCATTAGCATAATATCTTCTAGGTCTACACATGTTGCAAATGGCAGAATTTACTTTTCTAAATAATATTTCACTGTGTATATTCCACATTTTCTACTCACATATGTTGCTAGATGTGTGGGTAGTTTTTATATTTTTGCTTTTGTGAATAATGCTGGAATCTATGAAAGTACAGGTATTTAAATGAGATCCTGATTTCAGTTCCTTTGGATGTATACCCAGAAGTGGGATTGTTGGATTGAATAGTAATTCTATTTTAAATTTTTTGAGGCACATGTTAAATTTTTTCCACAATAACTACACTGATTTGTAGTCTCATCAGCATTGTACACAGACTCCCCCGTCTCCATGTTCTTACCAACATCTGCTAACCTTTGTTTTGTACATAATAGATATCCTAAGAGTGTGATGATATCTCATCGTGGTTCAGATTTATATTTCCCTGTGGTTTAGATTGATGACTTTGAATACCTCTTCATATACCTACTGGTCATTTGTATGTCTTTGGAGAAATGTCTATTCATGCCCATTGCTTGATTTTCAATTATGTTATTGTGCTGTTGAGTTATGTGAATTCTTAATTATTTTGGATATTACGCATTATATGTAACTATATCTAAATATGGATACCTCTAAAATATTAAGTGTAAGAGTATTTTTCAACTATTTTGAAAGTCTTCTGGTAAATCTTTTTGATTTACCAGAAGATCTGGTAGATCTGGTAGATCTTTTCTACTAGCCAGTTTTATTCACCTGTTTTCTAGAGATCTTCTGGATGTACAAAATTGGAGAATAAGCATATCAAGGCAAACTAATTTGTTATACTTTCCCCAAATTATTCAAAACAGACTACCTTTAATTTAAAAATTATCCATCTTCTAACATATTCAGTAACCCTTGACCATCATTTAATACAAAATCATTCATGCCCACACTATGTCAAAGTCCAGGTTTTTCCTGACTTTCACAAAGCCCTGATTTTGAATAATCTGAGGCTAGATTAATGAGGATTAATTGTGTGCCTTCCTTGATGTTCTTTTGACCTTTTCATATGAATGAATCACTTCAGCCTTCAGCTCCCCTGACTGCTTTATATAGAAGTCTGCAAATATCCAGTAATGAGATGCCTGAAATTGAACAAAAAGTGTTCCAGGGTTCTTACTGGGAAAATTAACATCTCCCATCATTATCACCTTAATAATATTTAAATGTGACTAGACCAAAGACTTTATCTGCTTTAGAAATGCCTATTTGATTGGTGGTATAAAATGGTATAAAAATGGTCAATGGTATACTTTCCACTTTCTCTGAACAAATTTTTTTTATCAGGAAGTGATAACAAAACTAGTAAAAAAGGTAAACTTCATTATCAAAGGTAAATATTTTAATAAATTTTGGTTTTTTCCAGTTTCTTGAGCTATAACTTACAGTTCTACATAAATTTATGTTATAACTTACAATTCTACAAAAATTGGATCAACATCAATTTCTCTAGTCTATGAGGCTACATGTAATCTTCCGAATCAGTCAACTCTATTTAGGTATATTTTATACACAATGAATTTGTTTATTTCAAGTGTATTATTTGATTACTTTTCACAAATGCATTATAGCTATGCAACTATTATTTTAATCAAGACAAAGAATAATGTTGCTATTTCATAAAGTTCTGTTCTTTTCCTTTATCTTAAATCTCTAGCTTTCTACTTTACCCCTATAATCCTATCACTATTGTTCCTCCATAGATTTTTATGCAAATGGAATCATAGCCTTGTGTCTTATTTTCCTCAGTTATCAAATGTATTTCATTTAGCAATAGTTCTTTTTATTGGGCGAAAAACTCTGCTTCATGGCTAAACCATGACTTATTTATCTATTTTCTGACTGATGGATATTTGTGGTCTTTTTAGGTTTTAGGTATTGTGGCATAAGGAAGACTATATATGGTATTTGTCTCCAATTTTTGGTACAGAGATTCAAAAATACTTGGAATTTCTTGAGTTATAGGAGTGTCCTTGTTGTGTTATAAAATGACTAATTGAGTTGGGAGTCAAGATATCACCAGGATGGGTATTTATCACCATAAAGAATAGATTAAAGAATCTCTTCAACTTCTAGCAATAGAAAAGGTACTGGAGGTTGAATTCAATCAGATGGCCAATATTTTAATCAATTATGTCTACATAGTGACAGCCTACTAAATACTCCAGATGCTGAAATTTTCTATATGGCTCTGTGGTTGGTGAACACAATGATGCTCCTGAGTCCACAGGAAGGGGTCAGGGACAGTCCTTGTCTATGACCCGTCTAGTCTTGCCATATATAGCACTTCAGTTTAATATTTCTGAGTTGTTTTCTTTCTAATAAAACTGTAAATTTAATGCTTTTATTTAGTTCCTTTAGTAGTACTCATGAATTTAAGTACTTAGCTGGGTCCTGGGAAGCTATGAATTTGTGGGCAACATGTCATAGTTATGGGTGCATGCAAGATTTGGAGCCTATGTTTAAATTATGGGCAATATTGTAGAGAACAGAACCCTTAAACCTGTGAATTATGATACTTACTCCAGGTATTTAATGTCAGAATTAGTTATTAGAGATAAAAATAGATGAAAGGGGCAATTAAAAGTAGACTTGGATAGGTAAGATAGTTTTTCCATTTTTTAATGTTAGGAATTAAAGTTAGCAGTTAATTAAATTTAGATTTTTGTCAAATAGATTGCTTTTATTTAGACTTTATTGAATAAATTAATTCTCTTTATCAATTATGTGGATTAGGAAATACTTCAAATTATTGGGAAGGAGTAAAGTAGTAATCAGTAATTCAGAAAAGTCATATTGCTTGAGGTAAGACCTCTAAGTGAGATAGAAGCAAAGTGGTAAAAATAAACTGTGAAAAATGCTGTACAAAAATTCTCTTTGGTGCTAACTTTGGCTCTTTATTTCATTCCACTGATGGACAAGTGTCAGGGACAAGAAGACAGGGAAAGATTTTGCCATTCTTATATGGTATGATGGTAGGCAAGGTCATCACTTCTCTTAATTGTAAAAAGGGTTAATGATAGTCTGCTTATTATGTTGATTGAAATAATGACTACTTTGACATGAATTCAAAGTTTAAAAGAAAAAAAATATTAAAGTGATTATTCAGAGACAAACTAAGGATCCAGGCATGGGGAGCAGCAACAAATATATTTCAAAGTGATTGACTGCATTTGCAGATTTGGTTTCAGTTTATATAAGTTGTATGAATAAAAAGAATAGCTGTTTACACAGCAGGTCTGAACATAATAGTTGCTTAAAAAATAAGACATTCAATTAATTTCTAACATTTTAGTTAACTGGAAGAGGTTGATATTTGTAATAATAAAAAAGAAGGAAACACTATTCATAAAAAAAAAAAAACCCTTAGTTTTATAAAGTCAACTTAGCTAGAGGTACCATAAGTGGAATATGTGGTCAAAGAAAATTTGAAAGGATCTCGTATTCAAAAATTACATTATAGATATGAAGAGTCCTCTAGTAGCTCATAAATATGACAGGGTGTTCTCACACTGTGGACTTTTCAAATGTTTTCTGTAATTTCTACCACAGGATTCTTCACAGTAAAGCCTTTGTCTTGCTGACAAGATATCAACAAGGTGGCCTTGTTATGGCTGGAGGAGACATTTCTAGCAGAGCAAAGTATAGAATTTTCTTTTATTTGTCATTAGTTGTGACAAAGACCAGTTATATTTGTATTATTACATGGACTGAGATTATTGTTAACATCCTTCAGAAAGAGTAGAATATGGTTTAACATTTGAAAAATTATTTTATTCAAATTTATTACTTATTCTATGCAAATGGACACATACACTTTAAAAATTTAGATTTACTATTACAAATACCTGCATGTATTTAAAAGTTAAAAACACATATATGTTTCTTTGTAAATAATCTGTATCTACAAAATTTATAGATGTGTGTTTGGAGAGCAGAAAAAAATCATTGGTATTCTTTTTACTTTAAATAATATCATTAACATATTGGTGTATATCTTTTTAGTTTGCTCTCATGTGTATAAATGCACAATGTTTTGTTTTATAACATATATTTATTTAGCATAATGTAGGTCTTAGAAACTATATTCTATTTAAAATGTATTGTTTTATTCACTTACCATTATAAAATTAGCACTTTGAAAAATTGATGTTTCATAACAGAGAAAATTCTTGGATCTGTAACAGAACCAGGGAGTTGACACTTGTCAAAAGAGCTTATGAGATGTTTAATTTGATCCTGACTTATGCTAAATAAATATGCTGATGAGATTGTTCGATGTAGTTCTTTCCTGATCAGTTACTTTTTTTAAAGTAGGAAAAGTTTTTTCAGATCAAATTGTGAATTGATAGATCCGATCTGTGTCCTAGTATTTTGTCATACTGCAATTTGTCTGAAGTTTCTACAATTTTTCTTGCATTTATCAGGGAAATGTACATCAAAACTACAATGAGATGCCACCTCACACTGATAAGAATGGCCTAATTTCAAAAAGTGGGCAACAACAAGTGTTGGCATGAATGTGGGGAGAAAAGAACATTTATATACTGTTATATACTGTTGGTGGGAATGCAAACTGGTTCAGTCACTATGGAAAGCTGTGTGGTGAACCCCCAGACTACTGAAAGTGGAACTACATTTTGGTCCAGCAATCCCCTTTTGAGAACCTACCCAAATGATGCAAAAACACTAATTCAAAATAACACCTGTATGCGGATGTTTATTGCAGCACTATTTATAATAGCCAGATATGTAAACAATCCAAATGCCCCCAAACAGATGAATGGATCAGAAAGTTATGGAATACAATGGAATATTATTTTATCAATCAAAAAAGACAAATTTGATGCATTTGTGATAACATAAATAGACCTAGAAGGAATCATGTTAGCAGAAATAAACCAGAAAGATAAAGAGAAATACTGGATGATTTCACTTTTATGTGGGATATAGTGAAAACAAACAAATGGACAAGGAAAATTTAAAACTACTTGTCAGCAGAACTGAAGTCTAGAGCAAAGGTGAAAGAGGTAAAATTGGGGGATGGATGGGCACAAGGGATTAAGATGATGATTCATGGGTGACAAGGTGGTGGGAAAACCTCAGGGTAGACAATAATGTAATATATATATTATATATATATGCAATCAATTTTAAAAAAAGAACCTTAAAAATTTATACATGGTCAGTGACATTTGCCAAATTGTACATTTCTGCTTGTCATTTACTTTAATATCAGGCTTTGAGAACAAAGATGTTATGAATGGTTCATAGATTCCCCTGGAAAGAAAAAAATAGTTCCAGAAATAGGAATATGAATATTCATTAAGAAGGTGGTTTTGTGGTCAATGTCTCTTGAATGTTAGAAAACATTGAAGTAAATTTATTGACCTTTTCTTACCCAAACAATAGAAGAATATTGTGAAATTCAGAAATTCATACTTTGACTCAGATTTTGTACTCATTGTGCGTGTGTTACTATGCACAATGTATATGGGATACAGATCACAGCCCTTCTCCTGCCAAACTCAAAATCTACAAGGTGTGATAAGTTACAGACCAATAATTATGGTGAAAGGTAATACATTATATTTGTGTCATTCACCAGGAAGTAACATAAAAAAGAAATCATGATTTATGAGTGGTTTTCAGTATTTTTCTGTGCTTGAATAGGGAGTATTGAGAACTTAAAGCACTAAGTTTCATTTTTAAACTTGAACAGATTCACATTTTATTAACTGAAGCTTCTGATTTTAAAAATAAATCAGATATCAGAAGAAATTTCAATGTAAAACAGAATAATTAAGCATGGAAGGTGACCAGTGAACACTATTTATTAAGTTATTATAATGAGACAATTGTTTTGATGCGTTGAAATAATTTTAAAGTAGACTCATTGTTATACTAAAAGACTGAGGCTTAGTATTGCCTGTATTTTTGTTCTAATTAAATTTATTTCTAGTATCTTTCAGGAGAAGTGAGACCAAATCACAAAAGATGATGCATTATGCAGCAACATAATTTGAACTTTTTTTTTCTATTGGAAAAGAACTCTAATGCAATTAGTCTGCAATAGAGAATTAGTGTGCAATAGAGAGAAGAGAAAAAAAATAGCTAAAATAATTTCCTCAGAAACACCCAAGGTGACCTGTCTCTTCATGGGTAAACGCCCAGTCAAATAGGGGTGGCCCAGGGCAGGGCCACTGAGGCCCCAAAGTTTTTCTAACTTTAAGGTACCTTCTGATGGAGACCTATAGAGAAGGGACAGATGGGACTGGGCAAATCTCGAAGGAAAGGGGCAAAATCGAAATACAAGATAAAGGCGGCTATTAGCCTCCTCACAATTTCTCATCCATGTGTATGTCTCTTTCAAATATCTCCTTCCAAGTTCCCAAGTCTCTGGTACAAGTTCAAGGCCCAGAAGCAAGTGTGGCTGAGATCCAGACTGATTGAGGAACATGCCTCCTCCAGTTCTTCCAGTCTTCTTCCTCCCTTCTGTCTCTCAGTCTTTTTCTCTCTGCATTTGAATTTTTTTTCAGTTTGCTTAATTTTATTTTTTTTATAAATTGATCTCTCACACACACACATATGTATTTTACTTCATTGTCTACTCCAAGGTTCTCCTACCACCTTATCACCTGTGAACAATCATTTTAATCTGTGTCCATTTCTCCCCTGAATTTATCCCCCTCTCTTGCTCTATGCTTTCATTCTGCTATGAGTTTTAAATTTTCCTTGTCCTTTTGTTTGTTTTCCCTGTATCCCATGTATAGGTGAGACAATACAGTATTTCTCTTTAATCCATGTTATCAAAAATGCATTAAATTTGTCTTTTTTGATTGATGAATAATATTCCATTATGTAAATATGTGACAACTTTCTGATCCATTCTGATCCTTTCTCTTTGGGGCTTTTGGATTGTTTTCATATTGTAAATAATACTGCAATCAGAGTACAGGTGTCCTTTTGAATTAGTGTTTTTGTGTCCTTTCTGCACAGCAAGAGATGCTAACCAAAACAAACAGACACCCAGCCAAATAGGAAAAAAATTTTGCACTCCACTAACAGGTGTCTGAAACCAAATATCCACAAAGAACTCACACAACTTAACAAAAGCTAAATGAAAAGCCCTGTCAAAAATGGGAGAAGAGTTTAAAAGAAAGTTCTCCAAAGAGAAAATACAAATGGCCAATAGGCAAGTGAAAAAATGCTCAATATCACTCATCACCAGAGAATTCAAATCAAAGTCACAATAAGATACACCTCACACTGGTAAGAATGGCTTGTATCCAAAAAATGGACGACAAGTGCTGACGTGGCTGTGGAGAGAAAAGAACATTTATACACTGCTGGTGGGAATGCAAACTAGTCCAGCCACTATGGGGAACTGTGTTGAGGGCCCTCATTCTACTGAAAATAGAACTACCATTCCATCCAGCCATCCCACTTATGGCATTTGAACTTTCAAGGACAAAAGAATTCTTGATACAAAAGAAATCTATACATAGTCCAATTTTCCTCTGTAAAATTATAAGCATCTAGAGCAATAACTTCTTTTGATCATCTTTCTGATAAATATATAATGTACCACTGAATGTGCAATAAATGCAGAAAGTATTCCCAAAAGGCAAAGTAGGCTTATAAACAGTCAACTCAGAAAGCAAAGAAATCAGACACAAATAAAAACAAAACCCATAAATTATAAACAAATCAATGAGGAATCAAACCTCAAATCTGAGGAAAGACTGTGTTGACTTTATTGTATGTACTATAAATAACTATGACCCTTAATTTCAAGACTTCTTTCCTGACTTTGGTTTTGAATAATTGAGTAGAGGAAGTTGAGAGTAAATTGAATTAGTGCCCATTGTTGCCTAATGTAATACTATCTGAAAGTCCTTAACTGTGACACTTTACATACTTAAGTAAAGCCTTGGATGGAAAAAAATGAGATGTTTAAATGTCAAAATATTTAACAGCCTCCTGGCACAGGGCTGGGACAATCAGAAAGCAATGTAGACAATAAATAAGGCAGTACTGTTGCATTACCTGTCAGTTCTCATTGTCTAGCATTTGTGAACATTGCATTTACTTAGAAAATTAGAAGAGATTAGATTAATGGGAAGCAAATAAAACCTCCCTTTTGCAGTCATCAGAGGACCTTATGACTACAGTGTTCCATGTGCACAAAGGAAGAACTTGGAAATTTTGTTATTTATTTATAAACGAAATGTTTCTATTGTGTTAATCTGGGAATCAATCTCCTAAACTTTTCCCTTTTATGTATTCAATTTTATTTTAATAAATGATCAAGTTAGAAATTTGAGTTTCAAATAATAAAACCTTTTTATTTGAGAAATGAGGTAGCCAAGACCAGACTAATTGAGCAGCAAAATAGTTATCAGACATTTAATATATGCCAAACACTTTTCTGGGTGCTGGGGATAGAGCAGTGAACACACAAGTCATAGGAACTCTTCTCTGATAGGTGCTTTCAGATTGCAATGAGAACCAAGAAGATATGGAAATTAGGAAGTAGAGTGAATGGGTTGAGGACCTGATACTTTGGAGTGGTTTGAGATGTTGACTTAAGGGGGTGACATTCAATTGCAACCCAATTCAGTTGAAGCTGGGATTTCAAAGATCTAAGGTAAGAAGTTTGAAACACATTATCATTTTAAGCAGAGTAAAGACTGAGGTCTGGCATGCAAGAAGACTAGTAAGAAGGTCTGTGTTTCTGGAACCTAGTGTAGTGAAGTTGAAGACATGAAAAGTGTCATATATATATATTGATTACAGTTATCTTGACTGAGATGTTATAGGTATTAACAGGATAACGACACTAAGAAAAAGGTGGAAACTACTGAGAGACAATCATCAACTAAAAAAGAAACCATGTGTTTACAAAGACACTGATTAACAGTCATGGGAGAGGCAAGGATAAAAGGCACAGAAAAACCTGACTGCAAAGACCCCACATAAACAAAGTAACAGGTGGTCCTGATAATATGCCTCTTAAAAGTAATAGGAATATAAGCACCAAAGTTAAGTCAATTAGAGATGCTCACGGACTCTCTCTCTCTGTGATCCTGAAACTTTCTCTTGTCTGGGTGACAGCCTGGCACTTTCCACTCTGAGAATGGCACTCATCTCCCCGTGGGCTGTTGACTGACTGGACTGGGTCTACCCACACTGTGCCTTCAGTCCCTGAGCTTCTTTCCCTTCCTCCATTTTTTCTGCTGCCAATTTAATTGTATGTTTTTATTGTTTTCTTTTTATTTTTAAAAAGTTTTATTTATTATTCTTTAAATCACAATCTCAGTAAATGGTTTTTGAGATACCTCCTCCCCTCCCTCAGGTGGCCCCTACTTTCTCTCACACCCCACTCTTCGTTGTTTGCTAGTCTGCGTTAAGTCCATTAGTCTCTTTCTTTCTTGTGGCAGTGTCCTTTCACTGGGTGAGGGACTGTGTTCTTGGAACCAGGAGAGCCATGATGGTAGATTTTCAGTCTTAAGTTTGCAATGAGTGGCCAGTCTGTATTCATTTGTGATCTGTCCATGTTATTTCATTGAAGGCTGTCTTCTCCAATCCCATCTCTGTTGTTTTGCTGCTTTACCTTATTGTTCTGGTGTCAGATTTAGGGGGTCTCACCCCCAGCCAGTGCTGGTGAAGAAGTTTCTCTGTGGATACAGGCATCTGTGAATGGCCATTGTAGATCATCTCCTCTGCCTCAGCTTGTGGCTTTGGTGTGGGGGCGATGGCACCAGTTTTTGGTCTTCCTCTCCTCTCCCATAGTGTGAGGAGGGGCACCTTGCTCTCCTAGAAGGCATCTCTGAGATGAGGTCTTGAGTCTTTCTGGTGAGTGCATAGGTGGGATTCGTGACATCATGTTCCCATAGATGCTTCATCTGTCTCCCATACACTTGTTCTCTTGATTGTCCATCCACTGTGTCCAGCTCAGGCTTGTGAACTGGATATTTACCTGGCCCCTCACCCATTTTATGATGAGATTTGTGTTATATGTGCTCTTGTTCCTCCTGAAGATTAGCTGGAGAGTGAAATGGAAGGAGCATCCTGTCCTGCACCCCCCCCCCCACTTTCCTGCCTGTGAGCTGGTACCTCTCTGCATGGGGGTGGGGCCCAGATGTCCATGCATGTGCTGTTCCAATCCCCCCTTGGTCTGGGGCCTGGGAGCAAATGCCTCGGCCAATCTGGGTGCAGATGGCTGCCCTGTGTAACAACAATCTGCTGGTGGATGGGGCTACAACCCCATCTAGTCCCCCCTTCTGGGCTCTCCAGGCTTGGGAGGGTTACCCCAGGGTCTTCTCCACCTTTGCTCCCCGCTGGCTAGGGGTGGCGGGGGGAGCTCCGAGGTGCATGGAGGCACCTCGGCTGAGCTGGGTACCCCCAAAGGGGAGCAGGTGGCCTGCACCCCACTGCACCCTCTGAAACAGAGGATGATACCTCACTGAGACCTCCCATCCAGGCGCGGCCTGTATACTTTTATTGCTATAATGTGGACCCCTGCCAATAAATTCATATTGTGGTTGTGTATATATGACTTGAGTTTTAACTGAAAATTTCCTGATTTTTTTGAAACTCAGCTTTCTAGAGATCCCAGAGCTAAACAAATTTAAGAGGACTTTCAGGTCTTGTTGAGTAGATTGTTTCTTATTCTAAGGTCTGTGGAAATATATTTATACTTACATTTATTGCATATTATATATAGGACAGGAATGTAGTCCAAGACATGGCTGGAGAATTATATGGTTTGATATGTTTTTCTGAAAGATCATTCTGGCAGAAGATGGCTCACTTAGATTAAAAGAGTCAAGGGAGAGGTGATGAGTTTGTGGGCTATAATGGTAGATGTGGGTTTGAGAGAAGAGGATGGTTTTTGGTTTGGATAATTTTTGATTATTAAAGGTGAGGCAAAAAGAGGAAATCAGATTACACCCTAGTTCTTCACTTGGTTGTCTAAATTGATACTGATGCTGGTAAGCTGGGATGGATATAATGGGGAAAGAATTAATGGACTGGAAGAGAAATGGAGAATTTTGTTGTGGGCCTCTGAGCTATGAGTTACTTGTAAAATATCATCATGGAGATGTTAAGTGATTATTGCACAATTAGATTATGAGCATGAAGCTGAATGAGGAGGTCAGGGCTGGAGGTAAAAATTTGGTAATCATTTGCATACCATTGGTTTTTAAATGTAACCAGATACTGGACAAGATCTCTTAAGGAGGGAGAGCAGATAAAATAGAGAAGAGAAGGCTAAGTCCAAGAGGCTTTCAAAATGACAGTTTGGGGTAGAGGAATCAATAAGAAGCAACAATCACTGAGGTAGTAAGAACATTGGATAAGGTGTTGTCAAGGAAACCATGACACTAAATTCCAGGTCACCCAACTCTTACATAAATCCGCTTTATCATGTCATGATACTTTTCTTCTTGACTCTTATTGATGGCTCACTTATTACTACAAACAAAGTAAAAAGTTGGATCAATTGGTGCCCACTTAAACTGCTGCCCGGTGTCATTGTTTTATATTCCTGCTTGATTTCATTTTGATGATGATGTTGGCCCTATTTTTTCTTATATTTGAAACTGTGAATTTCTTGAATTTAGAATGCTTTCTGGATTTTTTTTTTTTTTGATGTGCCTTTTAAGTTCTAGAGATGGTTAGGTTAGTTGATGCTTGAACCTAGGGTAACATTATTTTTATTGTACCTGGTTGTCCCACTGTGTTCATCACCTTAATTATATTTCACAGGAGGCACCAGGTTTATGTTTCAGTCTTCTGACATCCAAACCCCAAATCTCAGTGATAGCTTTATATAAACATCTTTGCCTTTTACTTGTTACATCCATTCCCAAATCTCACTGTTTCCCTTTCAGTTTTTTTATATCTCCCTTGATCATATCCCAGTCTTTACTTGAAGGACTCTCTTCATTGAACATTTTTCCTGGAAGCAGTCCATCTGTTCCATTTCTGCCTACTGTCACTTTTTAAATGATCCTCTCTGCAGCTCTGGCATTTCCAGTATTACTCATTTAAGAGTATGGGAATCCCATTCTCTAAATGGTCACATTTGCTCAGGTCAGTTTTCAAGCTCAAAATGATTTAATTTTTCACATCACATCCAACATAGCTGACTTTCTTTGTTTTCTCTAATTTTCAGAAATCTTTTCTTCACCATTGCTTCAAATTTTCATTTATATAGATCCATTCTCTTTAAGAAGCATTAAAAACATAAAAATGTGCTGTGATCTTTTAAATTGTGTTTTGTTGAAATAATAGTACAATAAAGGGTGACTTATGTTTATCACATAAAATGATTATCTAACAAAGTTAATGTGCAACACACAGAAAGGTATTTTAACTCTCACCCCCTATAAAAATTACATATTCCGAGTCAAAAAGGAGTTGCTAGAAAATGATTTAATGATGCCCTGTAGGCATGTAAAAATAAAAGCTTTGCAAAATTTTTGGACTCTGGAATGTACCAATAAGGTTATAGAAGTGGAAAAAAGAAATATGTTCCTTTACAAAGTGCCTGTTTTTACTTGGACCTTTCATTTTGTTAGACACCATTAATACACAGACAGCAGGATGCTTGGAGTGAAAACGAGGAACTGAGTTAGTAAGCATCAGTTGCCATGTGAGCAGAGACCTGTTTGTGTCACAGATCTCAGTAAAGATCAAACCAGAGATCAAAGCTTTGATAAAATATGACTGACCTTAGCGCTCATCATCTCTTCCCATCGCTGTGGGGAGTAGTTTGTGACTATCTGGTGCTGAAGGTGTGCCTCCACTAGGGAGTCCACATGAGAGCCACTGGCTGAGACCCAGGTCAGCCTGAATGGTAATGATGATGATCTGGGTTGATAGAAGAATTGAGGTGCCAGGTTCCAGCAGGAGTTAACATAACAGATACTAAGGTATTAAAGCAGCCATGCTCACTGTGATCTTAGACAGATGTGTCAGCAGCTGGAGAAAACTGTAGGAGCAAAACAAGCAGTAGTGGCCTCAAGGAGAGCTGAAGGATTCTAGCTTTAGGTCAGTGATATTTGGGAAACTCTCAGAGAGAAGAGGTTTGGGGTATCTATTCTTATAGCTCTGCTATTATTTCAAAGGGTGTAAAGTTAGCCTAATTTAACTATTGTGTGTGCTAATACACGTCACCCTGACCCACATCCAAAAAGTGTGTATTTATATGGGTCTATCATAAGTCATAAATATTTGGCAAGGTCCACATATATTTGTTGAATATGAGAAAAAAATGAGAGAAAAATTTGGCTGGAGGCCTAAAACTTTCTTAGAGATTTCCAATTTAGTGGTACTCATAAGAGCAAAACTGGTGTGAGTAGGTGGTTGTCATCAGGGCAATATTTGAGACAGTAGATTTATGTCTCCATATTTTTTTATACCTAATACCGGTTATTTATACTGTTACATATTCATTCCCAAGTGCTATGAATCTTTTCAAGCTTCAAGAATTTCTTATCAAAATATAAATAGCTCTAGGGTGGGGATGCATCTTAACTGTATGTTTGACTTACTCTTTAATTGACAGCCAGTTAAGTGCAGAGCTATTTGAAATGAGACACAGACCAGAGATCTGGGTCTATACTACTTTCCAGGTTTCAGGAGGAAAAGAAAAATCAATTTCAATCCAACCAAAAAGAGTTAAGAGCAGTTCTTTCTTCTATTTTACGCTTTTGGATAGAACTAGCACTGACAAAAGGATTCCCATCTCACCTAATGTCACCATGTAAGTGACATATAACCTGATTTTAAATGGCTATTTGATTCATTTGGTGGAAATATTTTTTGTAATAATGCAAAGTTATAACCCCTGGGTCCATATAAATAAAAGTGTGCTTATATGTAACAATATCCACACAGATTTGTGTGTGTAGTTTGAAGTTGGGAAAAAAAGTTCATTTCAGAATATTTAGCTTGTTAGTACTGACCAATAATTCACAGAACTCAGATATAGAGGTACAGCTATTATTGTCTTATTTACCCAAGAACTAAACCTGAAGCATCAACACCTCTGATGGCATAATAAACTTATTTAGCTGGTCTCATTATTAGTATACTCTTTCTTTTTCATAGTTGCAGAAAAAATATTTAGATTTACAAAATGGATATGAGATCAATTTACATTTCTGGATGCTAATGTATGCTTTAAATAGGAAATCTGGTTGGATTTCACTACCTCTGTTATTTTCTAAAGATAGTTTAGCAGGGTGCAGTGAGTACTGTACAATGAATATAAATTCAAGTTCTAAATAATTAACCTCCTATAACGTTAAAAATATTGCAGTACCCTCAGTCAATTGGTTAAGATTTTAAATGAGTGAAAGATTTCTTCAGATGTGAAATGAAGACTATGAGAAATGAATATTTTTTATTATTGTTTTGATACATGCTTGTGACACAGTACATTGGGACATATTTGAATCTATGGTAAGTTTGAGTTTTGGTTGCCCTGTGACACTGTCAGTTAAAATTTAATCATCATACTCTTGACTTGCCCAACTTGGATTCCATTTTGAAAGTGACTGAAGCTAGATTTTGCTTTACTTCTGCTTAAAATTAGAACAAAATTTTTATCACACAAAAAATATCAATTATTCAACATGGGCTTTGATGCAAGGTAAATCTAAGTATGAATCTCTGTTCTCACTAACTATGTGATACTAGATAAGTCATTTAATCTTGCTACACCTCAGTTTGTCTATAAAACTTTGTAAAAATATCTCCTCAAGGTGGGCATGAAATTAAAGTATATAATATTATTAGCTATTAATTAATACTTTACAATGTACTTGATGATGTTCTCAATCTGTTCTATAAGAAAATGGTACAAGCTACATATATAATTTAAAATTTTCTGATTGGCACATTAAAATAAATGAAAGTATTAACATGTCATGAAATCTACTATGTCCAAATAGCATTTTAATATTTAGTTGATAAGAAACTTATAAAGGGGATATTTCACATAATTTTTCCTCATTAATAAATCTTCAAGATCTGTTGTGTGTTGTATACTTAGTCAGCACACTCAATTTAATGCTGAGTTTTCAATGAGCAAAGTAAAATGTAGTTCTAGCAAAACAATTTTTATGTTTAACAAAATTGTTTTATCTTGCTTCAGTTTATACATTTAAATGAATTAATATTAAAAAGTTCAGTTTTTCAGTCTAAGCAGTTCTATTTCAAGTGTTTCATATCTACATGTGGCTAGTGGGGAATAGTATTGGACACCATGGAGCTGGAATAAAAGAAAGTACCCAGAGTCTATGAACTTCAGCTGACATCTACTTTTTCTAATTAAAAGCATTAGCTGCCCTCTTGCCTTCATTCTACAATTTTCATGGGGCAGAAAAGAAAGAGTTATAAGTGATTGTTTCTTGACAATCTTCTGAATCTGCCAAATATTGGAAAAATGGGGCAAGAAAATTTGAATTTTATGGCCATTTTTGTTGCTCAGGTCAGACTTCTTGTCCTAAAAGCTCCTCACTAAAAACAGATGGGAGATTTAGTGATGCAATCAAGCTGTGTGATCACATGAAATGCACAATTTCAGTTATGTGTAGGGGGACAACATAAACTGAACCATGGGGAGTGAAGTGAGTCCCGGAGTAAACTGAAGATGGGATGTTACTGTGATTTATGTTTTGCATTTGGGAGGCAGACTCAGCTGTCATGGGTCAAAGCTATGAACCTGGGGGTCTTTGCAATACAGGGTAGATTTATAGTAGCAGCAGCAGGGAGATCTATTCAGCAGTTTGAGAGAGCCTTGATTACACAGAGGGGAGGAAAACAGATTTGAAGCCATATTTCCCATTATGTTCCATGAATGGGGAGTCTAGTTGAGGAGATACAAACGGCAAGATTTGCAATATATATGATATAAAAATACACAGAAGCATTAGACTAATGATAAAACTCAGAAAACTATTAATTACTGAATTAATGATGTTAATGGTAAGGACATTCGAGTTCATGTGTAAAGGGGATCATATGAACTAGTCTGGGTTTATCAGAGCTGAATCTTGAAGAACTGTTTTTTTGGAGACTGGGTTTAGACTGAACAAAAGTAAAATATTAGAATGGTTCAAGACTTATTTCCTAGCGTGGGGAATTAAGAAATTAAGAATTAAGAAATAATCAGAGGCAAAGAAACACAGGTCTTTTCAAGATACTTTTTTCCTTTCTAGACAACAGTAAGTTCTTCTATCTATGGTGTATACATGATGATAACAGAGAAAAACTGATTTTAAGTTTTAAGAATACAACTATTAGAATAATATACTGATATAGGGTTTTTAGTTTTCTGAAATACTTGAATTTATTAATCAAAATCCTCATGAAAACTGTGAGGAAGACAAGCAGGTAAAATTACCTTTAAGTCTGTTTTTATAGTTATATTTGAGAATCAAGCAATTAAGCTAATTAGCTAAGTGTCCCTGACTAGTGAGTGGTTGCTGGAAACAGAAGTCTTGCTTTCTCATTTCAGTCTATAGCTATTTCCATTATATGTCTGCATATCTTTTAGAGATAGAGCTACTTAAAAATGAGGCTATGTTTCCGAATGATCAACGTACCCTTTGATATATTAAGTATGACTATTGAAAAAGATAGAGTTTGATTATGTTGGGCAATATCATCAACACACAACGTATAAGTTAACCATTGGTGTTCTCATTACTTTCAGTTATTAATCCAAATTTCTTGTGATCTCATAATGTTACTAGGATGGTAAGGTCTTTTTACTCCTTGACCACTTGCCTACTTAAAATGGATGCATTTTTTTTGACCCATTCTTTCCAGAGGTATCCAGAAAGAACTCTGAAATTTCTGGAAGTATTAGAGCAACGTATGGCTAATAGTTATTTTGAATTAACCTCTGCTAATACTTTAATTATATAAATTTTGCTTTGCTTTATATAATAGTTAAACCGTTTTGAACTGTGTCTACATATACATACCTTCTTCATCTACTCATCTGTTATGGATATGTATGTTGTTTCCATATCTTGGGTATTATAAATAGTGCTGCTATAAACCTAGGAGTGAAGGTTTCCTTTTGGATTAGCATTTTTGTGTCCTTCGGGTAGATATCTAGGAGTGGAACTGCTGAATTATAAGGTAGATCCATTTTTTATCTTTGGAGGAAACTTCACGCTTCTTTTCACAGAGGCTAGACAGTCTAAAAATGATACTTATTTTCTTCATAATCTCACTAACATTTGTTTCTTGTGGTCTGTTGATATGGGCCATTCTGACAGGTGTCAGGTAGTATCTTATTGTGGTTTTGATTTGTGCTTCTCTGATGATATGTGATGATTAATATTTTTTCCTGTCCATCTGCATAACTTCCTTAGAGAAGTGGATATCTAGATATTCTGCCCATATTTTGATTGGCATTGATTATTCATTTTGTTTTTGTTGAGTTGTACAAGTTTTTGTATGTCTTTGACACCTGTCCTGTGTTAGATCTATGGTAGGAAAAACATTTTCTGCTATTTTAGGATATGTCTTCATTTAGTTACTTTCTCTTTCACTGTACAGATACTTTTTACTTTGATGTAGTGCTTTATGTCTCCTTTATTTTTCTTGCTGCTGAGGATGACTCTGCAAAGATATGTGAAGTTTATGTCATAGGGTGTTTTGCCTATGTTTACTTCTACGTATTTTATGTTTTCAGGTCTTGCATCCAAGTCTTATCTCTTTTGAGTTGATTTTTATGTATGACATGAGTAGTAGGTTAGTTTCATTTTCTTTTGAACATTCAGCCCAGTTTTCCTAGTATTACTTATTGAAGAGGCTTACTTGTTCTAGTGAAAACACATTTGTTTTCAAACCTCTCACTAATCTGCTTTGTCGGTTATGACCAGTTGATATTCATCTGAATTCAAAGCCCAGGCTTTCTTATTCTATCAGGTTGCTCAAAGAAGTTTCCAAATGCAACTGCTCAAAGATCTTCTTATTCTAGTTGTTTTAACTCAGTGGGCAACAATCCAGCTGTGAATTCCTCCTCTTAATTTCTAGGACAATATTTAAAGCTGCCACATTGTCATGTGGCCTATCTACTTCTATTCAGGTTATTTTCCATCTCACGGGCAATATCCTCTGATTATAGATAGAAAAAGTTATCCTGCAGAATTAACACTACAGTGTTCTTTATGCTCCAACTGCTGGTAAAGTGATAGTGTCCACATTTTACCAAGTTCATCAGTTCCATTGCTGCTTGACTAGTAATGTTGAACACCTGAACACCTGCTGAGCTCTAATCAGTGGTATTGTTTTTCCTTCAGGTTTACCACTCTGGTTGCTTCTTTGCCCTCCTTTCCTTTTGCCTTCATTCCACTGGCATGCAAATATATATATATATAACTAGATTTGCAAGGTTCTTGCTTCAGTGTTATAATTCCACACCCAATCAAAAATAGATTGGCACTTAGAGAAAACTCTAGACTTGCTAGGAAGATGATGCCAGGGAATGTTCTCTGCTTCGCTCTGGAGAGAATAGCAGTGCATTTTGACATTATACATTTCAGCTGTAAAATAAATAACAAATCAGTTAATTACAATGAACTATATTAACTTCATCACTAAAAGTTCCATTCTTCAACATACAATTGAGTCTTTTTACATGATGTACCCACCTCATTTTTCTGTTAAGTTCCCTATTAAGTTAGCACTAACTATCCTTATAAGTTAAAAGGTTTTTGTATATTTTATTTATTTAATTTGTTTGGCTTGTCTATATACCACACAAGTGGATTCATATAGTATTTTTCTTTCTCTTTCTCATTTTACTAAGTATAATACCCTTTAGTTCCATACATGTTCATGTTGTAAATGGCAGAAATTCATCCTTTTACTTTTTTATATATTAGTAGTAGTTCATTGATACTATGGATATTTTATTTCTCTTGAGAAGTTGGTATATTTGTTTGATCACATTGGGCTCACAGTTCCACATGGTAATATTTGACTTCAATATTAGTCATTCCCTTTGTCTGATTTAGCAGAGCTTTCATTTCTCACACAATAAATTTATTGTAAATTATAAGCTGTGTACCTCACCAATTATTATTTCTGTGACTTCTATGAATATTTAAGGAGGTAAGCTTTTCTTTAGACCTTTATATTTATGGCAAAAATAATATTTGGAGTGAAATAGACAGGTATTCAAATCTTGGTTTGCTCTTTATTATGGTACTTGGAAGTTATTTCACATTTTACAGTTTAAATAGGACCCTAATACAATGGGTCCCTCATATAATAAGTAGGAAGTATTTATTATTTGATAAGTGGTTTTATTACATTTGCTTCAACTACTGTTACTACTGCTGTCACTATCACTACCACTTCCTGAAGCACCCTCTCTTCATCCCCAACAGAGGAAGGAAGGCTACCCTGCTGACCTTGCTCCTCACCTCCCTTTTTTCCTGGGAGCAGGGGGCCACCAGGTTATTGACACTTGCAGGCCTGCAGAACCTTAGCCTGGTCTTGCTCACACTTGAAGTTAATGCTCTGTGCTGACCTATAAGTGCCTATCCTCAAGATGAAAGTGGGTCTGGCCATATTCTATTCAGATTCTTTGACAAGACTATTTGGAATCTTATACATAATACCGTTCGCATCACAGAATACGCAGAGCTTTTCATAACTCCAGGGAGAACTACTGGCCTTTCAAAAGCAGCCTTTGAAATTGTCATTTATAGCTATAGTTTTTCAAATTTCCAATGGGCACAAGATTATCTTTGAACTATAGTGAATCATCTGTTGGAACCCACTTTACCTCAGTGCTGGAAGTGCTCACCTGGGCATGGTCCTCATCTGAAGAGAAGTATCTTGTTCAAATCATACCTCTTTTAGGGGCAGTTTGTATTCTATGTTGGTCTTTACAGGGGGTTCAAAGACCTATCACTCTCTCTCCCTAAATAGGGGCAACTCCTAAGTGCCATCTTTTTTTTTTTT
>PVHY01007005.1:0-70315 GCA_004024945.1 Uropsilus gracilis | reverse complement strand
TCCCACATAAACAGGGTTTCTATTTTATTTGCATCTTGAGTTTTTAGGTCACCAATTTCTAGTGCTAGTTTGACTTTTATTCAATCTGGGAAAAGTTATTTAACTTTCAAATATATTGACATTATAATGATTTTGATTGATCAAGCTGTAGATAGATAGATGATAGATAGATAGATGATAGATAGATAGATAGATAGATAGATAGATAGATAGATAGATAGATAGATAGATAGATAGATAGATAGATAGATAGATAGATAGATGATAGATAGATAGATAGATAGATAGATAGATAGATAGATAGATAGATAGATAGATAGATAGATAGATAGATAGATAGATAGATACTGTAATGATCCTGACTATAAAAAGGTAAATGATATTGCAAAAGATCAACTTACATTATCAACTAAAAAATAACCACTTGTTTATGAAGACATGATTTAAAAAAATGTGAAAAGCAAGGACAGATTAAAAACCTGACTGTGGTAAAGTCTCCTCCTTAATTAAAATGAATAGGCATACTGATAATATGCCTCTAATAAGTAGTATAAATATAGGCACCAAATTTAAAGCAATTTGAGATACTCATGGACATCATACCTGTAGCTCTGAAGACTTTTCAATTGTTTGAAGAGAGAAAGAGAGAGAGAGAGGGAGAAAAGAGAAAGAAGCACAACCCTCCTTGAAAATGAATGGCTGTCAGAAATTCTGGTTTGGGTCTGTCTCCTAGATCTTGACAATAAGTCTGAAATCTTCCTCCTTTTTCTGCCAGCTGAATTATAGACTTATTATAAAGACATGATCTTATATTAAAAACCCAAAAAGGATAAATACACACAAATAATTAATCATGCCCATATAATAAAACCCCAGTAAAAAAAATCTGATCATCAATCTGAAGTAAGTTTTCTCTGGTTGGCAGTGGTGTCCATATTATCACATACTGATGTGCTATGAAGGTAATAATAGCTGGACTTCATGGAGAGAGAATAATGAAGTTCTCTATTTGGGGCCCTCCTATAGCTCACTTTCTATGTTTCATTGGGTTCTGCTTTGCATTCTTTAACTATAATAAAGCTTTAATTAGAAGTATAACAATTTCCTAAATTCTATGAGTCTCTCCAGGAAATTAACAAATTTGAGGGAAAAACAGAAAGCTACAATTTGCATCTTGCTAGTGAAATCAGTTTTTGGTATCTACGTGGCAATCATCTTGGAGAGGAGAAATCTCTAGAACTAGCAGCAAAGAATATAAAACTGAAATTAAGTAAATGATTACATTTAAAAGCACATCAAAAATAGTGAAATATTCCTTCATTTTTTTGCCATCTGTAGATGTGTCCAGAAAGGGATTTATGAATTGTAATTCATGGAGGGTTTTACCCAAGTTTTCCTCTATGTATATTATGGTTTCAGGTCTGACATCTAAGTCCTTTATCCATTTTGAATTTATTTTTTGTACATGGTGTGAGGGAGTTGTCGTGGTCCATTTTTTTTTACATATCTTCTTCCAATTTTCCCAGCACAATTTATTGAAGAGGCTATCTTTGTGCCAATGTAAGTTTTTCACTGCTTTGTCAAAGATTAGTTGACTATCTGGGTGCTTTTATTCCCGGGGAACTCAATTCTGTTCCATTGGTCTGATTGTCTGTTTTTGTACCAGTACCAAGCTGTTTTAATTACTATGGCTTTGCAGTATAGTTTGAAGTTTGGAATTGTAATAACTCAATTTTCTTTTTTTCTGGTTTTTTGATACTCAAGGTCAGATGGGACTACATCAAACTAAGAAGCTTGTGTACAGCAAAATAATAGACAACAGAAAAAACAAAAAGAAGTCTAACCGAATGGGAAAAATATTTTGCTCTCCACAAGAGTGATAAGGGTTTAATAACAAAGATCCATAAGTAACTCACACAACTAAACAAAAACAAAACAAGAAGCACAATAAAAAAATGGGGAGAACTAAAAAGACACTTCTCCAAAGAGGAAATACAAATGACCAACAGGCACATGAAAAATTGCTCAATGTCACTAGCAAATCAAAACCATAATGAGATACCACCTTACACCAGTAAAAATGGCCCACATCCAAAGAACAGAAAACAAGTGCTGGCGAGGATGTAGAGAGAAAGGAACACTCTTACACTGCTGGTGGGAATGTAAACTGGTCCAACCACTATGGAAAGCTGTGTGGAGGACCCTCAAATTAATGAAAACGTAACTACCATTTGACCCAGCAATTGTTCTCCTGGGAATCTACCCAAAAGAGACGCCAATGTGGGTACAAAGGGACACCTATGCTAGGATGTTTGCTGCAGCACTATTTATAATTGCAAGGACTTGGAAGCAACTTAAATGCCCCAAAACAGATGAGTGGATGAAAAAGATGTGGTATATATACACAGTGGAATATTACTCATCAATTAAAAATGACAAATTTGATGATTTTATGGTAAAATGGATGTACTTAGAAGAAATAACAATAGCAGAAAAAAGTCAAAAATAAAAAGACAGAAACCAAATGTTTTCACTAATATATGGGATACAGGAAAAACTAAAAAAAAGCATGAGGAAAAGTCAAAACAAGCTAACAACCAAACTGAAGTACACAATTTGGGGTGGGGGAGAGAGGGTGGGAAGAGTCAAGGGGGGTGAGGGGAGTGAATCCCTGTTTACAAAGATGTGAAATTTATATATAAATAAATTATTTTTAAAAATAGTGAAATCTTAGGAATACATTTATTGAAAGAAATTAAATATATAAATAAATGGAAAGATAGATCATGTTCATGGTCAGGACAATCTAGTATTTTAGGATGAAATGTATCTCAAATTGATTTAAAATTTAATGCAATCTCTATCAAAACAGTCACATATTTTTTCTACAGAAACTATGAAACATATTAAAATTGATATGGCAATGCAGGTGATCTAGGGTTAGCCAAAAGCAAACTTGTAAAGAACAAAGAGGGCTCAGACATCCCAATTTCAAACCCTCTTACAAAACTGAATTAATCATGACTGAATGGTAATAACATAAATATAGAAACACAGATGAATAGAAAAAACAATAATAGTAAACCTCAGTGACCTTGAGTTAAACAATAGTTTCTTAGATAAAACAACAAATGCACAAGCAACAAAAAAGAAAATAGATAAAATGGACTTTTTCAATTTTTTTTCCTTCAAAGGATGGATGGAATAAAGGTAAAACATACAAAATAGAAATAAGTAACAGTAAATCATTTATCTTTTAAGTGACTAGAATTCAGAGTATACAAGGAATTCCCATGACTCAGCAAGGAGACAATACTATGCACAAATGAGGTCAAGCATCTGAATAAACATTTCCCTTCATAAGATATTTAAATGGTCAATAAACACATGAGAAGACAGAACACCATTAGTGTTTAGGGAAAACCACAAGGAGATGCCATACATAATAGTGAGGCTAAAATAGGATTTGGAGAAATTAGACAGTTTATATTCACAGTAGGAATACAAAATAGCATAGCCTCTTTAGAAAAGAGTTGGGAAGTCCTTTGGAAAGTTAAACAAAGAATTGTTATATCTCCAGCAAGTCTACTCCTTGGCATATCCCAAAGAAAAATGAAACCATATCTCTTCACACGCAAAAAAAGTGGACAATTATTCAAAACAGCTTAGTTTATACTAACCAAAGGTGGAACCAACCCAAATATACATTAACTGGTAAGGGTAAATAAATGTAGTATAACTATACAAAAGAATGCTATTTGTCAAAAGAAAATGACATTGATACATACATTTATATATCAATGACTATATTTATGTAGTCATCAAAGATAAACCTTGAAAACATCACACTAATGAAAGAAGCCAGTCAAAGAGATCATATGACTGACCTTATGCATGAGTCTTCTGCATGAGTAATATGATATGAAATGTCAGAAATAGGCAAATCTAGAGCAACAGAGTAAATTAACAGTTTCTGAGACAGAAGAAAGAGGGTTTGGAGTAAATGCTAGTGAATATACAGTTTTTCTTAGGAGTGATAGAATTTTCTAATATTAATTCCTGTTGATGGTTACATAACTCTATGAATATACTGAAACCAACAAATGACATTTAAAAAGGGTAAATTGTATGGTATATAAACAATATCTTGATAAACCATTATGCAAAAACCTGCATTGTTAGAGTAATTAAATAGGAGGGACCAAAACAGGGGAGAAAAGGAATATTTTTAAAAACTAAGAAAGAGGCTAAATTTGCAACTGAATGCCACTGATTCAGATTTTTTCATTCATAATTTAAGAAGTACAAGAAAAATATTCTGGTGTGAATATTTAATAAATTTTCAGAAAAATGAAAGGAGACTGTGCAAATTTGGGGTGTTATTTCAGGTTTTCCATCTGTTTCAAATACATAGCCTGTGCTTCTTTAATTTTTCATGGAAGTTTATTATTAACAGCTTCCCCTTTCTGAAATTAAAATCCTGTTGGAAAATACAGAGTTAGAGTCCAACATCGATCATAATTTCGTCAGTATATAGTTCAAGTTGGAGTTTAGAAATAATCCCTCAGTCAACTTCCTTTTTCATAACCTCACAATGATGAATCCAGAGTCTATATGTGATTGTAAAGAATTAAAAAGCCATCTCTCCTACTAGATTGATTTGAAAGAACTATGCTCTTTTCCCTTCCTAACACTGGTGAGTCACTGCCCATAGGTTTGAAATATCTAAAAATGTTATACTGAACAACTTCAAGAAGACAAAGATGGAGAAAAAGAATTATTTTACTTGCTGCTTTTTCCTAACACCTCTCCATCACTGTCAACTTGACTTTCTAAAGAAAAAGTAGTCCTAAGTTACTATAAAACAGAAGAAAATGACAACAATATGAAAATGCTTTACACATGTAAAACAAAACAGAATAGACCAAATAATTTTCCCTTCAACGAAATATATTTCATATAAATTGCATCCTGAGAAACAAGAAAAGTGAAGATATAAGTTCCCTCAAATGACCGGTTTAAATGTTCTCTAAACCACACAAGAAAGGACTTAGAGGCAAAATAGTAATAATTCATTTGAGTATCTGATTCTGAGGCTAGTCAGTCACAATATTGCACCATTTGCTCACAGAATTCAGTTCTCACTGGGATACCAACAGAGAGAAGGTAAAATAAGAAGAAAACAGCATACAATATGTAACAGATAAGTAACAGAAATCAAGTGCACTGGCAATTTGCTCCCTCTCTTATGCAAGTATTTTTTGTTTATTTTATAGATTTCACAATTTCTATCTAAACAGAAATATACTATTATGTTCTCTATAAAAACGTCAGACCACCCTCTAGACTTTCCATGCTCTCACAAATAACTAGAATGAATTACTTGCTTTTTTGATATTCTGTATCTCTTTCTTCAGAGGGAAGATACTAGTAGTTTTGATAAATCATTTTGTATGTGTTGGTATTACTTTAGATTCACAGGACTAATTGAGATACTGTATCAAATCCACATTGGTGATGAAATTCATATGGAAAATATATAGAAATAGAAAACATCAAAGAAGACCACCAGGGCAAATTTACCTTACCAAGTATTTAAAAATATTAAAAAATCTGTATATGCAAAAGTGTGTTGTTGAAATATGAATAAAAACAAAAAGACTGATGGAACAGTATAGAAAGGGAAGAAGACAACATCACATGTATGTTTCATATCATACACTGGAATAAAGTACAATTGGATCAGGGACCTATATGCAATAAATTAAGCCATATACACACACATACTAAAAGAAATTATAGCTGAATTTCACTTAGCATCTGTTTAAAGACATTCTGCTTAAGATTCAAAATCCAAGGAAATAAAAATACATAAATCACAGATTTGACAACATAAAAACCTTTAAAAGCATTTGAATGACAAAATATCCTAAACAAAATCAAAGGCAACGGAGAAAATCTACAACATACATTACAAGTGGATTACAATATCAGTAAGTAAGAAACTAGTAAATTGAGGGGTAGAACAAAAGTCTGATGGGAAATGGAGGGGGGAGGAGAAAAATTAAAAAATAAAAGAAGCAACCTGTTGCTTAGGTATGAGCAAAACTATCCAAATTTATATGGGATGGAGGGAGAATGAAACCTCTTAGATTATACCTTCTCTTAGATGTGAATCCACTTACTCAGCATTGATATTCATTTTTTTCCCTTGCTCTCAAAAAGATGAATGTTGCATTTTAGACTTTGTTTGTAGTTTATCTCATTGGTAGAGCTGGTCTTTATTACTTATTATCACCATGTACCAAATAAGACAGTGAAAAGATTCTTTTAAGCTGTGTATAGATGTAAATTTCCATATAATTCTATTCTCAACTTCCCTGCTCCCCAACTTTCAGAGGTATTTGGCGCTCCCATAACTCAGATTTTCTGGGGTCTTTGATATAAGCCAAAATTTAGTTTCCATGTATTTGTTTTCTATGTTCATCTATTTTTAAAAATGTATTTATATCTGCTCTTCAGTACTTGATGTTCTTGTGAGTTTCCACTTTTCTTATTCCTCAAAGTCTTATTGGAGTTTTGGAGGGAAGGGAGATAATTTGATAATGACCCAAACCTTCATCTATTTTCCCAACTTTCTTTAAGAATAATTGGAAAATACAAATGCATGTATTCAAAGTGTACAATGTAATGTTGTGATGTACATTGTGGAACATTCACTGAGATTTATTTTTGATGGCCTGATAGTACTTCAACCAGGTGATCAAGAGAAGGAATCCTGAGCTCAAAGAATTTCACTAGTTACTTAATCTTTACAACTGATTGTTCCTATTGTGAAACAGCTAAACTTAACTGCTTCACATAATGGCTCTGAAACTTACCATGTGATTTTTATGCCTTAGTTGTCTCAGAATTAAAGTGGATATAATTTACAATCAATAAAAAACATTTAGGGCAGTGATGGTCATCTATTACCAAAAAGCCAAAAAAAATAACAACAGCCTACCCTCTACAAGGAATCCTATATAGTGTTACAAGGTTCACAGTCATTTGTACTGGGAAGTTTTAAACACCTCATTTTATTTGGCACCTAATTTTTTAATATCAATGGTTATTCATTTAACAGCAATAGGGAAAAGATCTGTAATTTTTTTAGTTAATTTGTTTATTTCAGTTTAGTTTATATTTATTGACTCTGAAAAGTACTGAGTTGGGTGTACTGGAGGGAAGAACGATTTGTAATAGTGACTGCTTCCTAATGGCATATGTGGAATGATAACAGATGAAAACTATAATACATAAAATATTTAAGAAACAGTGCATGGGGGGGAGAAAATTAAAGGCAATATTGGGTAATTGAAACTTAATTGGAAAATTGTCATAATATTTCTATTGAATCCTTGCTGAATTATTTAAATTAATCATTCAACACCATAGATGAATATGCCATGAAGTAAATTAGTATTTAAGCCTTAATTTGCATAAGGTTTTTGCAAGGTTCTATGAAGGGTTCCAAAAATGTCTCCAACTGGTCATGTTACATAAAATTTGGAAATAAACAGTTTAAAGATGGCCTCTCTACACTTTAACTTTCATTTATTCCTCTTCCTCTTATGACAGATGGTACTGGAGTGACTGCAAATTTTGGGAATATTGCAAAGGAGAATATCGGTGGAAAACATACCTCTTTTGGGTTTTATAGGATATATACTGAATAGGAACAGAATACAAGATACTGTTATCTCTTACTGAATGAACTCACTCTATATGTTTGTAAAAATGGTACAGTATGGTAGAAACACTCTATAGCTTTCAATACAGCAAGGAGCATAACTATAATGGAAGAAAAATATTTGAAATGTGTGCTATCACAGAGCAGTTCCTGAATGTCTTCCAGTTATCAGTGGTGTAAAATTATAAACATTGCATCTATTCTCATGGTGTCTAATCAAAATAAAAGTTACCACCTGTCAGAAATATATCCAGTAAAGTAGTACAGACAATTTTCAACATATAACACCTTTGGAAATTGTGCACAAAATCGAACTTATTGGAGCTCTTCTGTTTGTAAGATATACATCTGAAAATGCATTATAAAGATCTAGCCTATCAGAATGTGAAGCAGTACTCATCCCAAGCTATTGGACTGTATCTTAGCATATCTCCTACATCTGGTCCTCATGTAATCTGGCATGTCCAGACATATCAGTTAGCAAAACTGCCATGAAGCTGCAAAAAAGTCTGATGAAACAAGTGTTTAAGTGGCAAAAATCACCTCATTGCAGGCAATTTAAAAATATGATTATGCAATGATTTGATTACACAATTATATAGCTCAGTACACAATTTTTTAATGCTTTGGATTTACTTTTGTGTGTCCCTTTATTCCAGACCAATTTTACATTTTTCCACTTATTGATCATATATAAGTTAAATTACTATTGAGGTAGATGAGACAGTTGGGCAGTTAATGAAGATAAGAAATGTTATATTGTGTGAGAGATATTTGTGGCATTTGTTAATTTTTCTAAATTTACAAACTTTTGTGATATTTTTCCATATATAGATGTACTTTTACTCCTATTTACAAACCTATTTTTTTAAAACTTCACAGATAGCACATTATGAAATCTATAGATCGCATAGAGTCACTGAGTTTGACAAGGTTTTGGCTATGTATTAGTGCAAGACCTATGATAGCAGGTCTCAACATTTCTCAGCTCTCAATTCTCAGCAGAATGCTCACACAATGTAGGCTCAAATCTCCTTCTTTCCTTCATCACTTTGAAAAACTCACTTAACTGCAATGAAACACACAGGTTTCACTGAATTATACTAACCAACCTTAACCAAAAAGCAGGATTATGTAGCATTTTCTTATTTCTCAACTCTGAGGTATACAATAAAGTGAATCTCATCCAGAATTGTAGACTAGAAAAGCAAAAGCTATTCTATGTCTCAGCATTTCAAGTACAATATCAAAACACATACATATGCACATATACACATCACAGACACACACATCTATAAATACAAAAAAAAGAACAGAAAATGTACCCAGTGTCCATCTATTACTCATCAGCTTGTTCTCCATCATTCCACTTTCTTTATTCAAGGTTTAATATTCATTTTTATTATTTTAAATATTAGCATTATTTTAAAACAACATTTTTTAAATCTCAATGATTTTGTTTTGATTGTTAAAATGTTAATATTCCTAAATCCTGAATTGTGATTTAATTTTCCTCCACATATGCCCTTCAAGTCTTCTCAACATTGGGATACATAGAATCTCTTTTGTAATAATTTTATCTTTCAATTCAAATGTTTCATATTCACCTTCACATGTAACTCCCCCTCCCACCGTACTCATGCCATTCCTATTCCATTTTCTAACATCATACTCTGTGCTATTTAACAGAAACACCCTGTAGAAAAGCTAATTGCTTTGGGAATTACTATTCTCTGAAGCCAATGGAAAACTTTGGAATCTCCTATTAGTCTCAAAACTGAAATCCTATCTCAATCAGAGATAATTATTAGACTAAGCATGAGGTTTCCAATAGTCTTCTCAAATTGATCCCAAAGATGCCACCTGTAATACTACTGCCTCATTCAGCTTTAGCCACTTTCAATTAACTGAAGAGCATAAAACACTCCCAAGAGACTAGGAGCAAACAAAATCCAAATTACAAACAAGCAGAGCTATCTGAAGCAATTAAGCCCTTGGTGGCTTAGCTCCAGGGTGCCCAGAGTCTTGTTCAAGGCCAAGGACCCATTGGAGTAGGTACTAAATTAAGTCAGTTGAATCCCATAAAGCAACTGATATTTAATAAATTCAGGCTGTGTAGACAGTTAAAATAATTTATTGATAAGAAAAAGAAGGAAAAAATACTTGCAGGCGAATAATCTGATTTACTACTCTCCACAGCCCAATTCCACAAGGTAATGTCCAAATTTCCACTTCTTGTTGCAAACTTGACCTCATTTACCTCCAAATATAACACAATACTCTACTGTAAAACAGCATTATAGAATTCTTTGAAATGCCAACAGATAGTCTAGGGCAAGCAGCTCTTCAATTGAACACCACTACCAGTAGAACTGAGCAGTTCCCATTCTGATGTTTTGGCAAATGTGAAGAAAAGCCAATGAAGGAAACAGGGGGAGGGAGGTGGCAGGAGGGGTGAACAGAAGTTGGGAAACTAAACCAAAATGGAAACAAGTTAAGTTTGTGTATGAGAGTGGGTGAAGTAAGAAGGGATGCTTCAAAAACAGCCCCTAGAGTGAATTTCATAACTGTGCATATCTGATGACTGGGGTCAAGGAAGCATTTCAAAGGCGCTTACATTTTGACTCAGCACCTGATTACAGAAGTTTCTGCCAAGCTTCTGCCTGGAGGGAGGCAGATGCTAAGTTCCAGTTCCCTCTTCACTGCTTCCCCCCCCCCTCCCCCAGTGTTATCATTAGTGGAGCAGCACAGAGTCCTGGGACTGAAGAGGCTTATCTGTAATAGCAGCTTATCTGTGGCTAGCAGTAAACCTTGAAGTTAAAACTAAAGGAATTCTAGTCCTTCTGCTGTTTCTCATTTTTTCAATGTGATTCCAAATCCTTAGCTGCCTCTTTCCTCCAGTTTATGCATCCCAATCAATCAAACAAGCAATAAGCACATATTTAGGTCCTACTGTGTTCCAGGAACCAAGCAAGGCCTAGGGGCACAAAGATAGACAAGATATTCTCCCTGATACAAAGGAACTTACACCATTGTTGGGGGCATAAAGCATAAATATTAAGGACTGAAAAAAGCTAGACACCAACTGGTAAGTAGGTGCTGAGTTCACAGGGGAAAGGCTTAGTGGTTGGGTCCTTGTTAGACTTAGAAAATAGATGCTAGAAAGTAGATAGGTTTAAATAGACAAAGTGGTGGAAGACAAGGAACCAGAAAAGGCTCATGGCATCAGCAAAACCACTTCTAAAAAACAGGATTGACTTTCAGAGGGAGTAAAGTTCCAAGGTAATGCTGGAAAAGAAAATTCAGGTTCTAGAAGCCTGTAGATATCAATCTAAAGAATTTGGAACTTACTCTTCTAATGGTAGGGAAACAGCCAATTTATTAAGGAAAGACATGAATACTCGAATACTTGTGCATGGATGCATATGGATGTATTCATTAATGTATCAGTTATTCCCCATCTCACTGCTGCAAATGTAAGAACTGAAATTTATAGCATCTAAAAAAAACACATAGGACAAATGCCAAAAGATAATAATTTTGAGGGGTAGTATAAGAAACTAAACTTATGAAAATATCTTCAGGTCAAAATAATTTCAAATGTAATGACAACTTAAATAGCAGTTAAAATTGGTGATTAAGAACAGAGAACAAGATATAGGTCTTACTACATATATAAGCTATATGACAAATAAATATATTCAGAGTACATTATGCATGCACGAATATATTTGTATCGATACATTTATAATGTACTTATAAATGAATATGGTTACCATGTAAGAAAATAATGACAGCAACTATCACAAAGCTCAGGATCCATGAGTTTATTATGCTCACTTACTCCAGGTTTTTGGATGACAGTCATTAGCAAGTGTCATACATGCTTTTTATGGACCAGTCCTCCAAGCTGTAATAAGACTTTAATTTCTAGACTTCCCTCTATTTCAGGCACACTGAAGGAATATGTGGTGAAGGCAGTGATACAACTATCAGTGATGCACCAAAGGTATGTTGGCGGCTACTCTTCGTTCTACCTACAGGCAGCCAGAATGACAAGGAGAGCATGCCATCTGCATGGAGGTTTGGATGTGTGTCACTATCACAAGGCATGGGCGCTGCCTTTGCACAAGATACATGGCTCTGTTACATTTGTTTCTGGAACTCTGTGTTATTAATGAGCTATAGACCACAATTTCTCCATGTATTACAGTCTCTTTACCTTGAACCAACCAAGAGACAATTAAAAGGTAGTTTTAGAACCTCCCCTCCCTTTTATCAGTGGGTTCCTTCAGCCCCAGTGGCTTCTCTGTTCTTTCTCTCTTTAGAATGTGGTGATTAAGGAGGATCTCTCTCTGATGCAATAGCACTCTGGCAGCTCTTCCCACTGGGACTTTGTCAGAGCCCACAGTTCAGAATTGAGCTGAGATCTTGTTATAAAATGAAAGATGAACTAAAATAAAGTCTCAAAGTTCTGAATCTAGAAGAGAGTAAGTTTACAACTTTGAAGAATACAGTCATGAAGCAAGTAATTACAGATAATTAAAAAAGAAGAAAAACTTTTTCTGATATTCTTTCCTGTTTCCTAATGACTGTAAGAAAGGGGAAAAATGCTGCTGAATTGAGAGTCACTCATGTTAGAATGCCTGGACTCCAAGTTAGTGTGTATGATGGCAATAGTTTAGGGAGTTTGGTATGAGTTAAAAAAAAAAAGTATAATAGGAACTCTAGATTCTGGTTCTATATACAAGACATTTAGAAATTGTTACTCTATTATACTTATAAATTAAAAGCTGAACTGACTGGAAAAAGTAAAGAGCTTTTCTTGAATCCTCATGAAAGGATCCAAGGACACAAAGCAAAGTGCTGTACCCAAGAACGTAGACAAACAGAGCTTGCAAGGAAGCTCAGCTGACTGGAACAGTGGTTCACAAGCTACAACTGCCACAGGAACCAGTGCCATGGCATGAAACAAATTGATGAATTACAGGAGGCTCATTGCAGACAACATTGAAGTTAAACACTGCAAATTGGGGTCCGGACACACATAGGTCCCCACAATATTCTAAGATTTGTCTCCAGAAGCTAGACCAGGTTTCCCATAATAAATAATGGAAAAAATCCATGTTCCACTGCAAGATTGATCAAAAAAACCTGAGACTAATTAATGAATGACATATTTTTGATGCTATGTTAAGATGAAATGGAAGCTACAGCTTGTATTCCCACATAAAATGCTCTTAAATTTATGAAGGAATATTCACAGATGCACCAATTAAACTAGGTATTTTCTTTTTTTTTTTCCCTCTTTCATCCAGAAAGCTATCCCTCGAAGAGCAGGATTATAGAAAACAAATAATAATCTTCCAGATCTAATATCCTGGAGATGAAACTCTGTAGTATCATAGTTAGTCTTAGAATTTAGGGCTCCAAAATTAGGATGTAAGATAATAGGAGCAGCACCAATAAAACTCAGGAGATAGACAAGTTGAAACACATTCAAAAAGTCTACATGCCTGTTAGCTACAGAAATATAAACATGAAGACATGAAATGTCAGTCTTCCTCAGTAGCTGACTTGATATCAAAAGAAATAAAATTTTAGAACTAACTCAAATAACAATCCTGGCAGTAAGATCATGTGGCCAGCACACTTTTACCATTATGAAGACTGCTTTACTTTGTAGCTAGGACAGCAAAGAACTCAAATCTTTGAACACAAAACAATTGTGTCCAACAAACTGGCTCTCTGATAAATAATGTTGAAACTCAGAAAGCTGTTTATCAAATCAGGATCAAGTCATTCAGAATCTCCAATTTACCACTTCTCAGAAGATCTGTAGTCTCTGGGACAAGAAATTGAGAAATTGCAGATTCTTTCTCTCCTGGCATTTGTGGTGAATTTGAATTAACAGTGCCTGTTTATTAACTGCATCAAAGATAGTCTTTGTGATCTGAAGTAAAACAAAAACATATAATTGACCTCTCTCATATCATAAAAAGTAATGTATGGGATGGATAGTGATCAATGAGAAACCCGTTTTCTCCAGAAAACGGCAGCATTGCAGTCATTTAAAGAGAGCTGGTGGAAGTAGGTATGATTGAGCAAATTGGCAATGATACACACACTGTACCATCAAAGTTACACAAGTCTATTCAGTGTTTTATCAAAGAATAGAAAATGTTAGCTAACTGGTTGCTGATTGAGAGAAATCTGTCATATATTACGTTGGTATGAAATGTTCTAGAGCTACCTTCACAGTTAAAAGTTTAAATATTTATGTCTTGATAAAGGGACAAGCCTGTTCATGGAAGCCTGTAAATTCCTGAGCCATCCGCTTACCAAAAAGTTTATAATATAAGCCACAATATGGGGTTATTCTGCCTTGGTCCCAACAAATGAATTACTGAATGGCAAGCCCCATTTTATTTCTCTTGACTCTGGAAATTCCCAGTTACAGGGGTATAATGCTCATAAATAAAGCCTTCTGAATCCTTCCTGGAGTCCTCTATAGGCCCTGGTGATGGCTGGGCAGGTGCCAGATCACTGGAGAAGGCCTGGTACTCCTCAGTCATTCTGTCCTTCATTCAGCATGAGGCATCTTCTGTCCCAAGGACTCATCACCACATTAATAAGGTTTTCCACCCCTTGCATTTTATTTTCATTTTCCTAACTTTCAACAAACAACTGGATGCAGGAAAGAAAAGTCAGCTCCCTTGGATTTTGATTCTTATTTACCATGAGGCTGATGAAGCTTGATTTTTAGGTCCCCTCATATACATCATTTCCTTCAAGGCCACCTGCCAATTTTTGGATTCAGCGCCTCAAGAAATTTCTTCTGGAGTATAAGTGCCAGACTCCACTCCAAACAGTTTCTTTTATTCTAATGTATTTATAAGGTATAGAGGATCAGTGTTATCTTTATATTTTAGTAGCTCATAGAGATTATGCTTCTTTTTAATTTTTATAACACTGGGCACAGGTCTCAAGTAGTAATGATGGAAATGAAACTGAGCAACCTTTCACTGCTTCTCAAATTGTCCTTCCCATTTGCCATTTGTGGAGGTTTTATCTCACACTCAGCTTGACTTTCTTCCCTCATTTTCCCTCATCTCAGAGTCTCTTCCCTTGAAGATCCTTGTTCTTCAATCACAGAAAATCTTTTGGTGTACTGTCCATGACTTATTTTAACAGATTTAAAAGTGAGCTAGACTGTGACTCACTTTTCTCAGTCAACCCTTCTGTGCACTTTATAATTTGAGTGAAAGCACTCCTCAAGCTATCGTTACAGACAAAATAGGACCCTTGCTGGCAACTGAAGCATGCTTTGTGTTTGCACAGGTATCAGAGAAAATCAAAGTCAGTAGCAGTTAATGAAGTAAAAACATTTTATTCAGACACTATTGCAATTGGGGAAAAGAGACCTCAGAACCACATTGGACTGAATTCAGAATACAAAAGTAAGCAAAGGTTTATAGCCAAGAAGCAGGTCAGAGGCAAGGGAAAAGACGAGAAGGAAACGTAAAATCTTGCTGGAATTCTTGCTAAATTCATCTAATAAATAGGGTTCTTAATGAAGGCAGGCACTGCAACCATATATCACCTGGAGATAAAGAGGGCTAAGCAAAGTCACTCAGATACTGAGGGTGAGTGTTTCTCTCTGTCGATGTAGTAGTACAAGCACACCATGGGGGTATTATAGGTTCTCTCTCAGACCACAAGAATAAAGTAAATATCATTTGAATTTTTGGGTTTCCTGCATATATAAATGTTATGTTTACAATATTCTATAGTCATCTATTAACTGTGCAATAACAGTATGCTTAAAAAGACAATGAACATACCTTAATTTAGAAATATTTTGTTGTTAGTAAATGTGACACAGAAACACTAAGCAAATACATGCTGTAGAAAAAAAATGACACCATAGATTTGTTCAAAAAGGAGTTATAAAAAATCACCAACTTGTAAAAACCCGATATCTACAAAGAGCAATAAAGCAAAACCCAATAAATTGATGTCCACCTGTATTTCTTCGACTGGGGTTCATAAGGCTCAACACTGGGGGAAATCAAAAAGGCCAACGAGGATCTTCTCTAGAATGTGGTTAGGGAGAGAATCTTTGCCACAGGCAAATCTCAGGAGTGGTTAACCTTGCCCCCAAGAACTGTCTTGAAGAGCTGTATTTCTATCCAGGTGAGCTATAGAATACATTAATAAAAAGTCTATAAATCAATTACTGTCTCATTCTGAAACATCACTAATTTAGCAGCAATCAAATCAGGAAGGTCAAAAAGAACACCTGAATAATCATGAAATTCTTCTGTAACTGCACCCCATTACAATCTGTATGAGGAAGGAAAGTGCATGTATCTGATTCAGACTGAGCAACATTAAGACAAGACCTCTAACAGCCAACGTGTGGTCAGAACAAAGAGACTTCAGGGGAAAAAAAAAAAAAGAATGCCCTTGAGCTGGAGAGCAGCTACATATTGCTGGTAAGAAGAATTTCTATAGGATAAGCAGCTTCCAGACCAGGGTAATTGTCATTAGATTTTGAATTTCATAAACTCTAAAGTTGCTCCCAAATCAGTCAAATTCATATGTTAAAAAATGCAAAACTACCAGGAAATGTTGGACCTTGGTAGCATACCCAATAACTCTCAGCTCTGGAGGCAATGTTTTCAGCCTCAACCAAACAACAGCTATTTTTAATTGTTTAGGAAATTTAATAATGTCAAGTAGCACAGTGCTGAGATCTGTAAACCACATGGAAATGTCATGGAAATATTTGCAAGGGAGCAATGATAGGCTTCACTGGAGGCAATGGATTTGGTGCCACAGAGTGGAAAGGAAAGAGGCCTTTTAAGGCAGTGCTTCTTCCCTGGGGGCAGTTCTACCCCCACACAACCATTTAGCAATATCTGAAGATGTTTGGGGGAGTTACAAATAGGAAAAAGTTGCTGATTACATGTGATGGTTGTGATCCTCCATTGCAGTCCCCACAACAAAGAAGTATTTGGTCTGTAATATCAGTAGTGCAAAAGTTGAGATATTCTGCTATGGCGCCACTCTGGAGGGAAAAGGAACACAAATACACCATCTGCCTAGTCTCTGCCTAGTCTCTAATTAAAACCAGCATCTAAGAGATAGAAGATAGACATCTTCAAATATGTTATGACTACAAAGGAAGCAAGCAAGTGGATGACAAAACATATTTTCTATTTCTAGATTGTCATTGGTTGGCCTAAGTTTTAACTGCAAAGTATTCATCTTAGATGTTCTCTGTTCCTTTTTCCACTTCCTTCCCTCATGTTCTCCCTATTGTTTCCCACCACTGACCTATAAGACCACATGACCTAATCTATAAAATCTACCTGAGATACTACTCAGTGTGGAAACCTCCAAGATGTCTGAGGATATTCAGAGGTAGTGTGATGTAAACATAGATAGAAGATAGTCTGATGTGGGAACTGATGAAATATTAAGAAGTTAAATACACCTCAAATAATATGAGATATTTAAGAATCTAAAAAATGGGAATGTTATAATATTTGCTTTTAATCTACATTTTCCTCTCATTTGTTTTTTTTAATTTTTAACTTGTTTTGCAGTTATAAAGAGTATCTTGTACACAGTTCAGGTATATATGATCTGTTTTCTAGTCATATTATTCAACAAATTAAGCCAAAGTAAATAATAATGAATGTCATGACAAGTAAAAAGATGGTTTCTACATTATGATTGCAAATCAACTCCTCCAAAGATCTCTCAAATGTATTGCTGGGCATCTCCCAGAGAATCATGTTCTTTCTGGCCAAACTACCACAAACATGTCCTCTTGATGCAGCTCCCTGAGACACACTCTAGCCTGCCCCACTGTCCCAGTGATAGTGGAATCCTGGCCTCCATGAAGTAACGCTGGGAGGCAACTCCTGCTAGAAGGAATTTCCCAGTTCTGTGCTATTTTTCATATTATTCTAGTTTTTCTTGACAAACTATGTTTATTGATTATTCATGTCATACTCCACACTGACTAAGCCTCTGAGGAAACAGTTAAAACTGCATTTACTCAGCTTTCTTAGATAATTCTTATACACATTAAGGTTTGTGAGCACCTAATCCCCACACCTCACAGAATTTTTAATAAGGTTTTTTTGGTTGTTGTCTTTACTTGTAGAACTCTCTCCTTCAGACTCAGATATAATGATGACGGTGATGGTGGTGGTGGCAAAAACAACTACATTAACACAATACTTTATAGCACAGAGATTGGAAATGTGTGAAGTTACATAGCTAATGACTAGCAATACTAGGATCAGAACCACTTTTGGGGTGGTACGTTGGACAAAAGTGTCCACCTGAGTAAAATGACACCTGAGTAAAATGACACTAAGTTCCACTCACAATTCCTACTTTTTAAAGACAGTGCATTTGTTGCACTGTAACTGAACCTCCTTTTGTCTTTATTTAAACCTATTGAAGTGTAGGAATCTTTACTCTTGGCTCCCCCAAGCTTTATGCACATGCCCCCTAAAAAAAGGAAGCATTCCTATCTTGTTCCACCATCAGTCTCCACATCAGCTTACATTCATCCCCATTGCCCAATACCCTCAACATCCACACATACAAATACAGAATAGATCAGTTTATCTCCATTCACTCAGACTATTATACCAAATATTAATGTCTTGAGGCAACTTTTGCTTCTAATATTACATCCAAGTGTTTCACTACATAAACAAGTAGGTACAATAAAGTAATTAAAGAGATGGGCCCTGAAGTTAGCCTGTCTGAATCTGATCCCATTTCTCCCATTATCTAGCTATGGGATGGGACTGTGAGACTTAAATCTTTCTTTCTCAGTATCATTGATTTAAAACAGAACTAAGTCTATCTCTTTGAAAGTACCACAAGAGTAAGTACAAATGTTTGTATTTAATTTTTAAGCTATACGTTTCACCAAAAAATAAAATAGTTATCTATATTTTCCTGTACCTCACAGAATACAAGTATACAAGTACATCTGCATACTCATCTAACTGAAATGGAGCATTTGCAAAATGATAGTTGCCATTTTTATATGCAATGTTCTCTCTATGTTCTTACTCTAGTTCAGCTTTTAAAAAGGTCAAATTGATCAATTTCAAAGCTCTTTATGACATTCCAACGCAGTATTTTAAAAACACTACTCAAGAAGGGAGTCACTGCACCTGTTTTGTTCAACATTTCATTTCTAACTTTGTGAAACAGGACAAGGCATATAATAGGTGTTCCTGCATGAGCCTTCTTTTGGCTAGCATTTATCGTGAAAGTAAAGAGAAATGATTTGTCCTTCTAGTGTTGATGTGTGAACCTATAACACACAGAACCCTTTCTATTCATCATTTGATGAGATTCTTAAGTCTTATAAAAATCATTAAAACATAAAGCTTTTGTAGAGTCTTATCCAAGTGGAATTGAGTCTCATTGTTCATATGGAAACCGAAAATGTGGCCTGGATCATTGATTAGTGATTTTCTTGAAGGGATAAAAAATTCTTGTCATGATTTTTGTTGTTATATTTAATTTAGCTTTTTTTCTTCTATATGAAAACATCATATTTGGTATGTAGGCTTTCCTTGTTATCTATAATTGGGTACTTCCCTTAAGATGACTAGAATGATAAGAATTTCCATTCATATAAGATTTGACTTATTTTAAAATTCACCAATTGGTTCAATATAGTTCAATTCAATCTTTCAGTTTCATTTGAAGCTATATTTATCAGGAAAATTGGAGAGATAGAGCTAGTGAAAGAAATGCTAGTTTTTACTTTGCCACTATTTGATGAGTTTTCAATCACCTTCTGCTAGCTCCCACCCTCACTTCCTATACAGAGAAGTATAAAAGATAGTAGGAAAACTTCAGGGTGTTTATAAACATTATCGTGCCAGATTACTGAACCAGATATTTCATACTCAGTAGTGATATCTTTGTTTAAAAGTAATGACACCCAAAACAAGCTAAGCACCAAAAGGAAGCGCACAACTATGAACAGGAGGGAAAGAGGGGGAAGGAAGGGGAGGGAGGGGGGGAAACCCTTGAGATTACAAAGTTGTGAAATTTATATATAAATAAAGAAAAAAAAATTAAAAAAATAAAATAAACTCCTTGATTTAGCCTGAAAATAAAATAAAATAAAAGTAATGACACCCAGTGAGGTGATACTATGTAGTAGAGAACAAAATAAAAATCCAAAAACTAAACCAGATCAAAGATCAAATTTCTTTACCCCACTTTCTAGTTATATTTCTTATCTATAATTTTCTCATTTGCAATTTAGGACTAATAGTGTCTAACATTACAGAGTAGTTGTGAGGATACAGTGAGTTAATAAATGTAAAGGAAATATTTTAGAGTCTGGAAAAACAGCAATTATTCACTTTTAAATTTGATTTCATCTTTCCTGTCCAGGTGGCAATACTCAATCTATGGAGTTGATTATATAGCCCATAGAACAGCTCATTGCCAAATAACTTCTCAGAAAGGCTGAAGCTCACTTCTAGAGACAATGCCATCTCTGAAAGCTAATTTAATAAATATTTATTTAACACCCACTGTATAAAAGGCTCCATGGCTAGTCGTTATAGAAAATAGGGGATATAAATAAAATGAATGAAAATCACCTCCTGCTCCAAAGAAGCTTCAAATTTACTGGGGACTGGGGGGAAAAAAGGATGTAATTAATTAGCTAATACAACAAATACAAGTATTATTTAAATTAAGTAATTAAATCTAACTGGGGGTGGGGTGAAGTCACTCCACAAAAGCTAGCAAAGAGATAGCATTTGGACTAAGTTTTAAGAATAAAAAAAATGCTTTTTAGTATAATATATTATTAAGAGATTTCTATGGTAACCCAATAGTATGAGCAAAAGTTGGTAAGTCAACAAAATGGTGACAAAACAATGAAGAAAGAATGACAATCTGCAAAAGGATGATGGCAATGGAAAAGGGGATGGAAAAGGAGCAAAAGCACAATTACAGAGTTTAAACAAATAACTGCAAAATAGACATGCTCCTAAAACATCATTCTTTGTAGTAATATCTGGGGGAGCTTCAAGTTTGTACATAAACCTATCAGTTTATTATGGCTTTTTCTTCCCAAATAACCTTTTTCATTTTCTAACTAACTGGCTTGCTTGTCTAAACATGTTTCATAAACTAGCTGCCCTCTAATTTTAAGATTAGAGTTGATTACTGCTTCCATTACATTTTCTTCTTTGCTTTTTTAGAAAAATAACATTTCCTTATGCAGTTCAAATTATTTTGGCATTTCTTATCCTGCTATTACATTATAAATTATTTTCATTTAGCTACCCACTTGTTCTATATCTTCTACTATTACCACTTAGCAGATTTCTCAGGAGGACTATGAATCTGATTCAATTTCTTCCCAGATGTACTAGTTTACATTCTCCCAGTTTAATCTCATTTTGATTTGGGTCCATATTTGTAACCTTTTCAAGTTCCAGATAAGTAGTTTCTAAGTCATTATCCATGTTTACAACATTGCTTAATATAGCATCATTTTGAGATCTATTAATGTGCTACTAACTCCTTCAGATATTAAAGAGGTGAAACTAAGAAGTGGAAACAGTACTTTGTCCCATGGCATCCATGATACCCCTCTGTCTCCATGATGGTTTACCAATTCTATCATTCACTGTTTGTAGATAATTTTTATTATTTATGATTTTTACTGTCCTGTCTTATATAAACAACCTTTGAAAAAAAATGAGAAAAATTTTGTTATATTCCTATAAAAATCAGGTATTTAATATTTTTTCTTCCTTTCCTTTTTATTTGGAAGTTCTGTTAGAAAACAGTGCCCTGAAATCCTGTTCTGTCTGTGTCTTCTTTGCTGTTCCATGCTGATGTTTCAAAAAAACATACAAAGGGGATGTCTTCAGAAGACCAGCTTGAGTTTGCTTACTAGGAAACTCATAGACTAGCTTGAATTTGATGAATATAGCCTGGTCCCTTCTTCATGCTTTTTATTGCATTTACTGTGCTATCACTGTGCCTATTAATTATATTTACTATATTCTCCATGTGTCCATCTGAAACTTTGTTACCCTTTGGAGATTTGAATACTTTTTTCCTGATTTAGAATCAGTTTTGTAAAAAAGCTCATTTTGTGAACAGAGACTTGAATAACAGCTGTCTAGCAAACAAGGAAATAAAATTCAACATCTTTGAAAATATGACATTTGTTTTTCAGCTAATAAAGGGATTTTTTTCAGTCATGAGATTACTGAGAAGAATCTATAGATACTGGCATATTTCAGCATTGGTTTTGACATAAAAATTTAGAACAACTGTTATAAACAATTTGTCCTTCTGCATCAAAACTTATAAAGAATTGTCATTCCTTTTTGTCAAATCTTACTTCTGGGACTCTAAACTAAGAATATATAACATGGGGAAATATTCAAGGAGCATGTTAATTATGCCTTTATCTCAGTGAAAATGCTAAAGTTACCTGAATATACAACAATAAAGGAATGATTTATTTAGATTATTCATTATAAACTCAACTAAAAAAAACAATTAAAAGTTATCAAAATTGTTGACAATGTCTACTATAAATATGGAAAAATGTGAATTCACACTCAAGGACACAAAATGGTAGGTTTAGTAATACCACAAAAATATAAAAAAATCATTATATAATGAAATTTTTAAAACAACTAAAGACACATGTAAAAGTAACATCACAGATTTAAGTGTGATTTTTTTCTTCCATTTTTCATTTTCTTCACGTTATAATTCGGTGATTATAAAACTGGTGAATTTTAAAATGCAGCTTAAATTTCAATTGATTTTAAGTAGATGAATATTTATTGGGCATGTATATGATATGTTGGGTACTATAATAGTCAGACCCTGGAAATACACAAGTAGAAAAGAGAGCTATGGGGCTCACCCTCACAGAAAACAGCATTATCAAGTTTTGACACTAGCAGTCATTCTTGTCTCATCTTTCTTTACCACACTCAAAAGCTAGCCCATTAGAAAATGTTTCAGCTTTTTGTAGGTTATCTGTTTCCTATCTCTTGTTAATCTCAACTGAAATGTCTGAAAACAGGTAACTGGATGAAAAACATGTGGCATATATACACAATGGAATATCACTCATAATTAAAAACGACAAATTGGATGATTTTATGATAACATGGATGGACTTAGAAGAATTCATAGTAGCAGAAATAAGTCAAAACAAAAAGACAGAAACCAAATGGTTTCACTACTATATGGACATATGAAAGATAAACAAAAAGTCATGAAGAAAAGTCAAAACAAGCCAACAACCAAATTAAGCTACACAACTTGGGGGGGGCAGGGTGGGAACAGTCAGGGGGGGTGAACCCCAGAGATCACAAAGATGTGAAATTTATATATAAATAAATTATTTTTTTAAAAAAGAAAAGAGAATGTTGTTTTGCTTTTATTGCAAAGTATTATCTAAAATTAAATCATCTCCCACTATACCAGTTGGATAATATATATACTATCAGTATATATGTGTGTGTGTGTGTGTGTGTGTATAGACTACCTATACCCAAACTTTCATTCACCTCAGTTCCAACAATAGTCTTGTAATGAACAAAAGAATGCCCTTCTCTGCCCATAAAGATTCCCTGTCCTAATCCTGGGAACCTGTCACATGACAAAGAGGACTTCATAGTTTTGATCAAGTTAAGAATTCTGAGATGGGGAGATTATCCTGGATTATCTAGATTGACTCAATGTGGCAACAAGGAGAGTTTAAGAAAGTGACAGGTGGGCTGGTCAGAAAAGGGTATACAATGAGAAAACAGCATAATATAAATTCTAGAAGGAGGCAACAAGACAAGGAATGCAAACAACTTATAGAAACTAGAACACAAGGGAATGGATTCTCTTTTAGAGCCTGCAGAGGATAGGAATCCTGATGACTCCACGATTTCAGCCCAGAGAGATCCATTTTTGACTTCTGACTTCATTGGCCAATGATTATGACTCCCTCCAGAAGGAGTAGATTAAAGGGAACAGGATGAAGATGATCTAATAAAGTTGTCCTCCAAACTCCACTCACAACATTTTGTTTTGTAATGCAGAGTGTGTTTTGCCTTTGCATTTGTGTATGACTTTGCTCAATAGCATCACAGGGTTCATCCACTAAAGCTATCCCACTTAAGTCACAGTAATAGGTCAACCTACTACTATGGTTAACCCTGTGGTCAATATGGGTCAACCTTTGCTTGATATTTGAGAGCTGGTTATAAAAAAGTAAAGAATTTATAACTTTGAAACACAAAACATTATCTTTCTAATAAGGTTTTATAATAAAGCAGGAACGAGATTGTTATTTTCACAATAAAAATTAAAAGGGAAACATCTCAAGCATACCAGAGACACAAAGCATAGATAGTAGTTCCTACTAAGTATTGTCATGAAAAGTTTAATTAAATAGCTTCTACAAACTGAGAACCTTGGAGTACTTTGGATGATAACCTAAGGAAATAGGGGGCTCAATATTCTGGGCTCTCAAGAAACCCCACACTAGAAAGGTGTGTAAAAAAGTGAAGTGTGTAGATTGTAAGTGAAGAAATGCACAGATGAGAGAAGCAGAGGAAGAACCATAATGAGGTCCATTATATATATATATATATGTGTGTGTGTGTATGTATATATATAATCATATATATCTATATCTATATATCTACATATATACTTAGCCATGAGAATGAAATCTTTCAGCTAGAAGGGCATTTTGGGATGTAATTAGTTTAACCCTCTCATTTTACAAATATGGAGAAAGGAAAATTACTGAGCAGTAAATAGCTAGTTATTCAGAGAAATAATGATAGAGTCAGGGGGGCAAATCCTACCTCAATGAATTGTTATACCAGAATCAGGGGTCAATAAAGATTCTGGATGAGTGAATGAGAAAGGCAAAAATAAAGCAATAATAAAATGATAAATAACAAGAAACTGCTCCCATTTTTTCACTGGAATATAGTTTAGCTCTAAAAAGAAAAAACACACACATTAAAAATAGTCTACTAATAAATGTAGCAGGTCATAAAATTTTGGTTTGATTAAATTGCTTTGTTAGGCTGAACTCATTTTTAAATCTGTCCTCAAGAAGAGAACTAAAGTCTATAAATATAAATATTGAGAAATAATAAAACTATTGACCTAAAGAATGCAAAGGAGTATGAGGAAAATTTGAACATGTCTATATCAGGTCAAAGCATTATTTATCTCCAACTACCATAATTAGCAATATGTATTAGCAAAGCAGCTGTTTTTAAAGAATGAATAAACAGAACAAATAACTAAAGGTTAGAGGAGGACAATATTAAATTCTACTTGAACATAAAAAAAGTTTCTGGATTGAGCATTATGCATCAGTACATATATCAGTAAATTTTTATTATATATGTATATAAAATCTATCATATATTCCAGAAAAAATATCAGTAAATGAAATAGATCAAATCACTGTCCTTGTGAAGTTTACATAGAGTGTGTATTGCTGGGGGATGAGGGATAGTGGTTGAGGAAGTAGGTAACAAATAAAATCAACACGTAAATCATATACTATGTCAGATGCTGATGAACTTATAACAAAGTAGGTAGGGTTAGATTGGAGTCCTGAAAAAGAGAGCTTTAGATTGTATACTTAAATACAGGACAGAATTAATTTTATTAATGGATAAAATTTGAGCAATGCTTTAAGAAATAAGATTATTTGGGAAAAAGATTATAGGAAGCTACCTATGCAAGGGCACTGTGGCAGGAGTACTCCTGGTGTTCTAGAGAAATTTCAAGGAGATCAGTATGACTGGACAGAATCAGGGAAATGAATATTTTAAGAGATGAAGTTAAAAATAAAATGAGATCAGTCATGTGTTTACAGATGACTGTTTTATAGCTGAATCATTTGTGTGTGTGTGTGTGTGTGTGTGTGTTTGTTTGTTTGCGTGAAATGGATCAGTGAAATGACATGACTCAGGTTTCAGCAAGTTTATTCTGCCAGAGAAGCACAGATAAGAGCAGAGGAATTCATTAAGAGTTAGTTTTAGTTTCCTGCTCTGCAACAAATTACCACAAACAAGTAACTTCAAACAAAAGGCACTTATAGTCTGGGAGTCAGAAATTTAAAATGAGTCTCTTAGGCTAAAATTAAGGAGTCAATGGGAATGTTTATTTTCTGGAGACTCTAATGTGGAATTCATTCCTTTGTGGGTTTATTTATTTTTTTTTTTAATTTTAAGTCTTATTATTTTCTTACAATCTCAGTCACATTTATCAATAAATTTGTTGGCTGATTGATCTATGGTTACTATCTGATAAATGTCCTCATCAGGTAAATATCCTTTGTCTAAGTGAGAACCTGAGCTCCTGGAACTTGTTAATCCGTGCTGTCTAAATTTCTAAGAGTAACTGATGTAGGTCGTCAGTACAAGTTCATTTGGGACCTCTTGTAGGGCAGGTGTGTGGCATTGCTCTCCAGACGCCTTTATTGTGGCATTTCCTGTGGTGAAGTTAACAGTCTCCCCTTCTCCAGATCTGTGTGGTCACTGGGATTCATTCCTCTTCATTCATGCCAGCTGCCTCTTCAGTAGTGGTGTCTGTCCCTATAACTTCCAAGCCTTAAAGTTCTAGTCTCTGGTGTTGGGATCCCAACTCTCAGCCATTAGTGTTAGAGGAGTTTGCCGATGGGAACAGACTCCAGCAGGAGACTTGTCCGGCTCCTCTCCATTCTTGTGGTTTACAGTTCTGTCCTGGGGTTGCAGCCACTTCTCTGTGGCTTTCCCTCCTGAATAGAAGAGAACACTTTGCTCACGTTGGTGATATCTCTGGATCAAGGGCTTGGTTCATTAGACCCCCAAACATCATAGGTGTAAATCTTCATTAAATCACTTCTGTGACTAGTCTCAAGGTCTTGTCTTGTGATTCTGATCATGCTTAGTTTGAGTTCTACACAGGTGATGATTATGCCCAGGTGATGATTACGCCCTTTGTCTGTTCTTCTCTTCTGCTGGGTGCCTGTCAGTGGATTGCTGGTTTTCTCATTTCTAGCTCACTGGTTCACTCCTAAAGCTCTCTCAGGGGTGCTGTCCCACACCCAGCCCAGACAACTGAGGAGCTGCAGACAGCACTCCCTCAGCCCAGAATCCGAGTAGGATGCCTACCCCACTCCCTGCCAGCAGCCTGGGCTACAGCAGGGGTGCTGTGGGAGCCTCTCCTGAATACAGGCCTGTCAGTAGGGAACTTGGACCCTGCTTCCAGTCCAGCTATGTTAGTTTTTAGTTGCTGAAAGTATTTCACACCCCTTGCTTTGCAGCTTCCTTGTTTCCAAAGGGATCCAATCAACTATTTTAAGCTATGATCAATCATACTTGTGTTCATTGGAGAAAACAGGAAACGGGGCAAGGTTGACCATGCTAGGTTTTGCTTATGAAACATATAAAGCTTCTCTATAAATAGCATATCACCAAAGAAGTCTATTAATTCCCTCAAATTGGCTTTTCTAGGCACTCTGAACTAAACATAAGAAATTAAGAGAACTAGATAAAGTAACTGGGCACAAAAAACACCCATTTGCCTTGCACACATCAACAAAATTTAGTTTAGTGTCAATACCTTAGGCAGATGGAAAAGTGCATGTATGTGGCAGCACATGGCTGTGCTGCTACCCTGAGAGACAGAGCAAAAATACTACAATATACGCATAGAGCCATTCAGATAATTTGAGTAAATTTTCCCCCAAAAGAAAGGTAGAATTCAATACCTGTTGATTCCAGACTAGATTTCTCCTTACTTTGATTTCTTCTTATTTGAATTTTCAAATGATTGGTATGTTTTCAGGTAAAAATGCTGTGTATTTTTCTTATCACCCTTCCTCCTGCTATGAATTTCTAGCTTCTTTATTTGAATCCCATAAGCTGTTAGTTTAAAAGTGGCCATTTTACTTTCAAAAGTTGACCAAAATTGATCCTTTAAGATAATCTACTAATCAGTAAGGATAACCTATGGGTGTATATCAACTAATGAGAAGAGACACAAACAAACCAAAAGCTAAATAATCACAATAATTACACTTCAAGATAATGAATCACATGTTCCATGATTCAAAGGATTTAAATATAGAAGAACTATGATTTAATGAGCTTCTTCTCTGTATCAATCTCTTTAAATAATTATTAAATTTAATACCTCCCAAGCCCTGCAACATGGATAATATCATTCTTTGTATTTTTAATTAGGAAAGGATTTGGCAAATATCATTCAACTAATAAATGGCATAAATAGGATTTAAATAGAAACCTGATTCTAAATTCTCTACATTCAGTGATTTTCAATCAGATATGGTCATTAAAATTAATTAGAAAGCTTTTAAAAGTTAAAAATACCATCATACTAAAAAATCTTGAGATAGGATAGAGAGCTAAATGTAAAAATTAACCATAACCAAGAGTCTAGAGAAAACACAAAGGACTATAATTATTACCATAGGATAGGTTCTAATTCATAAGCAAGATTCAAAATATACTACCCAACAAAGAAAATAATAACAAACTGAACTTTGTAAAAATAAGGGGTTTTGTTCAGCAAAAGGTGCCATAAAAATATTAAAAGGTAAGTAAGGTATTTCTGATACATATATCAAATGAAAAAAATCAGATATAGAACATAAACACTTGAAAAGGTACACCTTAATAATCAGGGATAAGCAAAATGAAGGCACTATATACCTATAGGCATCATCAAAATGAAAAATTTTGATAAATACCGAGTGTTGATGATAATATGGAATATCAGGAACTCTCTTACATTACTGATAGGAGTGCCAAATGCTAAATTCACTTTGAAAAATTATTTTCTAGTATATTTAAAAATTAAACATATATACCCTAGCAGTTTATATATATACTCAACAAAGAAGGGCTATGTGCATCAAAGTGTACACAAAAATGCTTATAGCAGATGTATTCATAAAACTGAAGAATGTAATTTACTCAAATGTTCACTAATATTAAGGTGAATAAACAAATTAAGACACATTCATACAATGGATTACTACAAAAATGCTAATTCGAAATACAAACTACTGACACCCAAAACATCATGGGTGACTCTCATAAATATCTTGAGTAGAGAACATAGACATGAAAGTTCTTATTATATGAATCCACTTATATGAAATTCAAGAACATGCAAGATAATCTATAACAAAAGAATTATCTTTAAGGAAGGAGTAGTTACCAACAGAAGGACCATAAATGAGTTTTCAGGAATCTGGAAATCTTAATATTATCTTGATTCTAGTAGTGGTTACATATGTATATGTATATATGTACATATTTACATATACCTATATATGTGTATAAGAATTATGACTCTGGTCTATATCTTGGCTATTGTGAAGAATGGATCAAAAAGTGGTATATTTACACAACGGAATATTACTCAGTGATCAAAAAAGACAAACTCATCATTTGCACCAACGTAGATTGATCTGGAATGAATCATGCTAGCCAAAATTAGTCAGAAGAAAACAGATAAATACTGAATAGTCTTACTTATATGCTGAATATAAAGAAACCAAACAAAAGGTCAAGAAAAAATCAAAACTCAAGCTAACCACAGAACTGAAGTAACTGCAAAGAGGGGGAGGCAGGGAAAAACAGGCAATGAATGAACACAAGGGAATATGGTGACAGTTCACAGGTAATACGGTACAGGAGAGCTATGGGGACTACAATGATGTAAGAAAAATTTTTAAATAAATAGGATAAATAAGAATTATAACCTTGATACTTAACACTTACAATCTTTAAAGTATATAAATTATATTGCAATCTGAAAAAAAAAAAAAAAAACTCTACCTGCTAGATATCTTCTTTAGACCTACGGAAGAACTGAGGGAGGAGTGCAAAATTATATATATATATATTTTTTTTAAAGTTTCTCTGCTTATCCAGCAATTCCAATACATATCCCTATTTTCAAATAACTAGATTCCTAGACTGAGTGACTCAATCATGTCTGAAGAATCAGACCTCATGGGTACAAAGTTCTTACTTTGTAAATAGCAAGTTATGTAACCTTGAATGATGCAGTCAAGAAAAGAAGGGTCTGGACTAGCTGAGCATTCTGGTCTCTTCACACACTAATGTAAATTCGATTACAGAAGTCCAATAGGCCAAAACATATAAATAAGCTCAGTATTAAACCTAAGGAATTAGGTAGTTGAAGAACATCATACTATTTGTTATCACTGCCCGTAAGTTCTTTACTCTAAATGCATGCCATATAGTATCTTAAGTTATTCAGTCTTCCATATTTGCTTAGATATTGGCTGATTGGAAAATTCTTAAAAGATGACAACACACCAAACTATTATCCATCATGAATACTTCATTACAGATGTGATAGATCATTTTCAGTTTGATAATTACAACAAACAGGCTATAGACCTAAGAGTTTGCTATTTATAGTGGAAAGAACATAGAAATGAGAAAGAGGATCAGCTTCTACTAATGGTTATGTCACTAAGTGTTGGTCCTTTGTCAACTTTAGTTCTCAAACTGTACATCAGTAAAATATGAGGATTGGAATAGATAATCTCTAAGTACCATGAGGACTAGGTTCTGATCAAGGTCCTGATCTGGGGAATCTGAAAGGTAATCTTGAATTCTCTCCATCATTTTGAAGGAGAGACTCACAAAAATAGTGGTAGATGGCAGATAAGAAAACTTGCCTGTTTTAAAAGGTCAATTTGAGCATGCACATAAAGTGGAAGGGCATTACATTCATGTCATGCTGCCTAAAGTGTTTGCCACTTAAGAATACTGGCTGTTCGGGGGCCACATTCAACTGTTAAACCCACAAACCTAGGTGTATTGATCTCAATAGATAAAAACAAACACTGTCGTTTTCCTGAAGAGATTTGAGTGGCCCACATATATCATAACAAGGTTGACTCAACGTTAGGAGTATGTGGACTTTGATTTCTTTACTCAAAATTAGCAATGCTCAGATAATGACTGGGATGTCAGGTTTTGATAATGGGAAGAATTACAGAAAATACAAGCTTTTTTACTTTCAGTCTGAGAGTCAGTCACTATTTCACTTTTCATAGCCTCTTCCAGGAGTAAATACTACTAAGTCAGATGTCAATGGACCAGGAAATACAACTATGTGGACCTAAGTTTTCTAAGAACTAAATGAAAACCTACAATTTCAAGTAGTCCAGAAATAGTTATTCAGCTGGTATAGTAACAGGTTGCTATTGATCTGTACTGTATAGGAGTCTCGCCTAAAACTGTAAGGGGGAAGGGAGAGTAGAAAATCTTACTTTTAAGTAAACTGTCTCATTCGCATCTCCTTTTAAAGTGTCTCCTCTCTTGCTGCCACTTTCTCCTTTTCTCTTCCTCAGCTGTCCTCCTTTTCTTTTTAAGCTCCAAATCCCTCCCTACCCCACCCTTAAAAAAATATTTAGCTTATACTTGTAATGAGCCTCGAAAAGCTAACAGGGGTCCTGCCTGAACATTGACTGTAATTTAGGGTGAGTTATGTTTCAATTACCTCTATATTATAGCATACTGGTGAGGGCAGGCATTATGTCATGTCAGGGAAAGAGACGAAAGAACCTACAGACGCCCCCATTACAAGCGGTGATGGAGCAGTTTTAATAATATTGAATGGGAATGGAACATAAATGCCTTTCCAGACATACCATTACTGCATATTAGCAATATCACGTGAGACCAGGGGGAGGAGGCCAGAGGAGGAAGGGGATACAGGTGAGGTGTTTACTGGAATTTGTTTTCTGCATTCAGAAAGAAGCAACTTGTTCTATAAAAATCTTGGAAATAGGGTTTTCTTTTTCTGTGAGTAATAAATTTATCAAAGTTATAAGACAAAATTTCAATAATAAAAAAAAATCCAAATTCTAGTGAGTTTTCCCACTTCATATGAGGATAACTTTTATTTGTGCTTTCCCTTCCATTCCCTCTCCCTCATTTTCTCAGACTCTTTATTTTCTTGACACAAATAGCCATCATTGCTCAGAGAATGTGCTGGATTAGGCTGCATTGTAATTCAAACCTTTTATTCAGGTTACCCTTATGTACTGAAGAGGAAAGCAAGTATTGGCTAAATGGCCTGGTTATAGATGTTTCTAATAGAGAAAGGAAGGATGGCTCCCCCATGACAGAAACCCAAACCGAAACTCTATTTATCACCTACAATAGAACTTAGCTAATGCTAATTTCCACTTTTCACTTTTTTTCATCTGGTGGAGAAAAGCATAAGTAGATATTTTTCTTGGCGTGATTGGATTCTATAAAAAGAGGAAGTGGCAAAAATGAGTAGCCACATTTGACGTGTGCTCTGATGGCTGGTGGTTTGCAGATGTTGAGCTCTATAAAATACAGAAAGATGAGGAAGTAGACAACACTGGTGGGCAGGTGCTGCCATCAGCTGTGGAGGCATCATTACTAAATTTAAATACTAAGCTCCAGTTCTTGTCCAGCTGGCAAGATTGGGAGACATGAAAGCATAAAGGGAGTGGATGAGACTGCCATGGGCACAGGTTCTTTAAGCTGATGATAGAGATCATCAGTCAGGACACACCCAAGAGGCGTCACCCCAACAAGTCAGTGGTGCCTGGATTATAAATGGGACCTCAGGACCTTCATTCTCTGTGCAGACTTTCTCTGTTGCCTGCTACTTCAACACCAGCCATACATTTCAAAAAATCTACCTTTTCTGTTCTCCACCCTGTCTCTGGTGAATTCTTTTACCTCTGTGCCACCAGTCTTACCTCAGACCTACTTTCTACAACAACAGTGTTTCTAATTAGTTAAAACAAAAACAGAGAAATAGAAGTGCCTTTTATTCAACCAAGGAGGTACTGGTTTAGTGACTTCAGAAATAAAACAGATATTGTTGGTCTAACTTTCTGCTAATGAAAATGTTATGTAAGCCTAAAATAAAAATGACAACATGAAACACAGAAACATCCACAGAAAACACACTAGAAAATAGGATTCCAAACCAACTGGAGCTGGGGAAAATGATACATGCTAAAGTAAGATATTTTTTTTTAGTGTGTTTAATGATTTCTCTTTTACTTCCATAGATATACAATTTAAACTTGCTTGAGAAAATCTGGAATCTTTACCATAAATATTCAAAAAGCTCCTCAGTATTATTTCAGTCTTTTTAAAATGGATCTATCTAGTGTTTTGACAAAATAATTATTAAACAATTACTCAGTGGGCATCAACTATCCAGTGAACACTGGATCATCAACTGGGCATCAACTATCCAGTGACTCAGTGTGAAACAAAGACATCCAGTGAACAAAACAGGAATAGTGAATGTCCTCCTAAAGTTTTCGCCTGTTGGCCTGCTAAAACCAAGACCACAGACCCCAAAAAGGAGTTGCTTATGCTAAGCTCCACATCACCATCTGAGAATTCATAATGGTTTTGGCTCTCCCAGAAATGGAATCTTAAACCAAATCAGAAATCACCTTATCAGCACCAGGTAGGTTATCTGCTGATAGCCCCTATAAGGTTCCCTTAGGTAAAGTAACTGCAATAACCAACCTTTTTTTTGCCTTTAACTCCCTTGTTCTGCTCCTCTCTGCCTATAAAAGACTGATTTTCTACAGCTCCGCTGAGCTCCCTTCTGTCTGCTGAATTGAATGCTGCCCCATTCAAATTGATTTTTGCTCAAATAAACTCTTAAAAAATTTAATATGCCTCAGTTTATCTTTTAACAGCAGAAATAGAGAATAGGCAAATCAAATACTTGCAGTTTATGATGCATTCAAGGAAGTAACAAGCGTGTCAGAGCACAACAGTAGAGAAACAATTTTAGAAAGTCTTCAGAGAAATCAAAATTATATTGCATATGTGGCTTTGCATTCTGCTTCTTCACTTAGAATAATGTGAATGTCTTATTTCACTAAACACTCAAAATATTTTTTAATGGCTGACTAATCTTTATTTTAAACAAACCTTAATTGATTTATTTATGACTGCCATAATATATTTAACTGGTCTTTATTTGGGGATGGTTGAAGTGTGTCTAATTGTTCACATTTATAAATAATACAAGGTGTGTATGTCTTTGCTGGCATTTTTGATTAGCCCAAGAAAGGAGCTTTTAAGAAGTGGAATCACTGAGTTGAAACGCAAAAACATTTTAAGGGCACTTAATACAAATTCACAAACTACTTATGAGAAAAAGGTACTACCATCTACTCCCACCAAAAGAAGAGCATACAATCCTCTGATAACAGACTTACTATATCCAATACTATGTGCCCCCTCCAAGTGTGATATGTCTATTAATTCACTCCATTTTCCACTACAAAGTATGTATATTACTATTCCCTTTTTGATAAAAGTTCTGAAACCCACTTGAAATAAACAGCTTGTCCAAGATTGCATAGTTAATAAGTAACAACACCCAGATTTCAAGTAAGGCAGTCAGACTGGGCATTACTACTTCTGGTACTCTTTCAGCATTCCAAATTATCTTTTTGATGTCTGCAATTTCATAGATAAACAGATTATTTGCTTGTTTAATATGTAAGTGTATTTACAAATACAACCAAACATGCCTTTTCTTTTTTCTTAGTCAGTTTTACATTGTTAGTTTATCCAGGTGTGCCATGCCTCTTGATTTTCTTTCCTACTGGAATAGCAATGCCAGTATTTATTTTCCAAAGCTCTTTGCACATTAAGAACATAACACTTGTACTTGTAGAAATTTTTCTCATCTTGATATTTGATTTTTAATGCTATTTCTGTATTTTTGTATGAACAGACACAAGTTTTATTGATTTTTTTTTTACTGTTTATTGAAATCTATTGATTTTCTTGTTTTTTTCTTCCACGGTTTTTATGCTGAGAAAAAAAATTTTTTGCTAAAATGTTACATATTTGCATTTACTTTCTGCTATTACTACATTCATTATATTAAATGTTTCAAATTTATATAAAACTTATTTTATATAAACAATAGGCAAAAATTAAGTTTTTCACATAAACAAAATTAATGCATTAATGACTCTTACATAGCTTCTTCATAATATTGTGATGTAATATTTTTCATATATCCAAAGTATTCCAGGATTATATATTCTATTGATCCATCTATAGATATTTACATTGAAAGATTTAAAATTTCTAAAGTTTATAATCAATTTTAATATCTAATATAACATATCCCCTTTCCATTTTCCAAATTGTCTGTTATACTCTCATTAGCTTATTAGCCAGAAAAACTTGAAAATTATTTTTTAAGCCTCCCTACATAAATGAAAATTAACCGATACAGTCAATCTTAACTCTCATCAGTCCATATTTTTAAGTTCACTAAACCATATTTGATTTGTAATCCTAAGGTCAGTTCATGGAGCATATTCATGACTATTTGTGGATATGAGTAGAACAAAAAAAATTTCACTTGTTCAACAGTTTTACCAGGTGAACAAAGTATTGCTCTGCCTTTTTGTCAGTTCTAATACTGTACATCAGTGTTATATTTGCGGTTTAGTTAGTATCATGATTTTTGACTTTTTCTGCTTTCTGAAGTTTGTTATTTAAAATGATCCCCCAAATATAACCCCAAAGAGCTCTTTAGTATATTAAGGCCACAATGAAACTTAGAGAGAAAATACATGTGTTAGAGACATTTGGATCAAGTTTATGTTATAGTACTATGGGACATGATATCAGCATTAATAACAGTGCAAACAGAAACATACAGAGTTCATGTGACCATAAACAGAAACACACATGACACAAATTTATATGCTGTTGACTGAGAAAACATTGCAACTAAAGGACCTTAGGAACCTAATCCTGCATTTCCCTTAGTAGCGATGGTTCAGTATTTGTTAATATAGTGATCAAGGCAACTTTATAGATCACAACTTCCAAATACAGTAAGAATCAATTATATTTTTATAAATATTGCTTCAAACCAACATAGTAATTTGAGTAGTTACTTCTTTTAAAAAAGAAAATTCTCATTGAAAAATGTTTTCTAATTTCTCTCATGTTGTAGTCATTTTATTATACTTATTCCAACATGTTATATGATTACGAAAAATTATCTTTTATCCACTTTGCAAAACTCTTACTAGTTATCATAGCTTTAAATTGATTTTTTTTGCCAGAATAAAGTAAAATATTACACCAAGAATACTAGTTGTAATTCTTATATTGAAAGTTTTGTGCCTTGATCCTGAGTTTTTGTTTTATTTTGAAGAACTTTTAGAGAAAACAACTTCTTGTTTTCTATTGAAAGGCAATCATTTTTACTGCTTTGCATTCAAGAGTAAGACTGGGTCATGTTTAATATATTAGGATGTGTTTACTAAGAGTTGTGATGAACTGAGTGCTGAGATACCTACTTAAAAACTGAGAACTGAGACACCTATTTAATAGTCTTAAGATTACAAATTTCCCTATAGGGTCTCAACCTAGTTAATCAGCATCTTAATTAATTTATCATTATATTCCCAACATAAATTTACACTTTACTTATTGATTATATTTAAGGTATATTTGGGTTCAATTTACTCACAGACTACACATACACACACACATATATATATATATATATATATATATATATACATATATATTATTTTATTTGAAGATAAAAATATAAATTTATATGTTTCAGGACCTTTTTCCTTTGGTATCATTGTCAGATATTATTATCTGAATCTGATAATGTTATTACATGGGATCAGTAATTTAATATCATTTCATAAACTTCATCCCCTAAATCTTTGAAAAATTTGATATACATAAAAACAATTAAGTTAGAGCTTTGAAAATATATTCTCTAAAAACATGAGTTTTCCTATTTTTAATGGGTCAAGGTTTTCACTTGGGCAATTCTGATAAAATAACATTTTTAACTGTTCATTACATTTGTATTTTTAAATTTATTTTTACTGTGCTATAATCTGAATGTATACCCCGAAAACTGCAGAAAACCTAATGCGTGAAATGAAGGCCTTGAGAATCCATAAGGACTCTTAAAAGTATTAGGGTCTGTGTCAACAAAATTTCAGAGAAATCCCTTACTCTTCCACTATATGAGGACTCTAAGAAACTGGCAACTCCAGTAATAGGTTCTCAGCCATGCTAGTATCTAGATCTTAGATTTCCAGTCTCTAGAACTCTAAGAAATAAATTGTGTGTCTTATAAATCTGTGGTATTTCATTACAGTAATCTGAATGGATAAAGACATGTAATATATATATACATACATATACACACATATACACATACAAATACACACATTATGAACAAACTACGGATATAGCATGATTTGCTCATTTTTTAAAATTTTCTTCTAATATTATTTCTTCATATCTAAATTTTATTCACTTATTTTTTAGATTATTACTAGTTTTGCCAAAGCATGTCTATTTTCTGTTTGTTTTCAAACTAGGCAGAGAATTTTTAAGAATTTTTTGGAGGATGGTTGAGGAATTCGAAAGAAGTAGGAGTAGGTAGGAAGAGGAAAAGTCCAAGATCTAACACAGACCAATATTAAATAAATGAAGACAGTATTGAGTCAGAAGAAGCTGGCATGCTTGCTTCTCAGGAGAAACAGTGGCAACAGATGAAGCAGAGCATGCACAGGTATGAAGCGCAATCAGGAGCAGGTCACTATAATGGTGATAAATGGTGTGTCACTTTAAAATCTTGAACAAGAACTGAGAGGACCTACTCTGCAGATTTTAAATTAGCCTGAGAGTAATTCATGAAAAGCTTTAGTGATGAAGACAGTAAGTCTTGCCAGTAGACTATTCAAGTTTTAACCAAAGGAATGAGTAGGAAGTAACATAAAAGATGCCACAGTTCTAGTAAAAATATAGTGCTTGTCCAAAAAGAAGACATTCATTGGACAAGTAGGAAGGTATTTACAGGACCACATGGAGAGCATATGGACGTGGACCTCTTCACCAAATCTAGTGTATTCATGTCAGAATTTCTGAAATATGAAGAGTTGGTACTAAACAACTTCTCACACAGAACTTTGAAAACTCTGATCACTATAAGCAGTGTTTAAAACATGTGAGACATGAAAAGAATGAAATAAAAAGATAAAATAAAGTTTTATACAACAATGAAGAAAGAACTTGGGAAAGATTGAAAGTTTTATGGAAGAAAAAATAGTTATTTTTCATACTTACTAGGTTTTCAGAATCTGCATATCTTTCCCCACTGAACTGTCATGAAGAGAATAGGAAGTAGAGGGAGATGTAATGTTAAAAACTAGAAAATAACAGTTACAGTTACAGTAATAATATTATTGCCATTATTATTATTCTACACCTATCATTTTGGTGTTATGTTGTTGATTGTTATGTTACAGATTAAGTGCCATTTACAGAGGAATGCTTTATCTAGTGTCATTGTCCCAGTGGTACTAGAAGTATATTTTACTACATACACTGTAAAAAGGGAAACTGAGGAGTGATGAGTTAAAACCAAGTCAGTCTTCCATTAATACCATCCATCAGCTCTTGAAATTAGAGACATTAAAGGAAATGATATTTAACAAAACCAATATTGCCACAGAATTTTTGATATTAAAAAAAAAGAGTTAAGTTCCTACAGCATATTTCTCATCATAAAACTTGGAAATAAGGGCACATCTAATATTAAACAGTGATTTACATTTCTTCATTTTCCAATTTGCTTATCACATTTGTGGTTCACAGCAGGAGCCTGTCCTGACACATTGGACAAGGTGGAATCTGACCTGCAACATGACACTCTCCCATTGCAGGGCACAGCACACACAACCATACACATGCACTGGTGCAATGCAGACATAGCAACAAGCTTATCAAGCACATCTTACACTGGAGTACCTGGATAAAATGCAAGCAGACATGGGACCCTGATATGGAAGGAACATTTTCTTCCCCATCAAGTTTATAAGAAACAACACTGACTAAATGACAAATTTTGAGCACCTGCTGTTAGTAGTTCTAGTTCACACAGAAAAGGACTGGAAGAGGCAGTATCTTAATCCAAGTCTTTCAGTTCCAGATCCTGCATTCTATTGCATTGTTACATAATCATTCATACCCAGGAATAATTTAAGCCAGGAAAGAGGAAGAAAAGAAAATAGTGGAACTGAGAACTCAAATAGTATTTCTGAGCAGGAGAGAAAGAAGAAATGACAAATAATTTATATGTATCCACAAATGAATGAAATAGAGACTTGGAAACTTACCTTTTCAGCTTTATTATTACAAGCAAACAGATTCATTCTACCAGATTAAAAGCAAAAGTGAATATTATATCTATATACCTTCACATGACCATGTAAAATGACATAAAAAGAATTTAAAATAACTCATCCATATGTTCCTTATTGAGTAAATATTTATTAAACATTTCTAGTGATGAGATTCACTTCCAGGACTTGAGGTACTAAAGGCAGCTATGAAAGACAAGTTCCATTCATGGGATTTCAGAAGTGCGAGACTGAGACATTTATGAAGACCCATGCAAATAAATGCATGGTTACAGATGGGGTTCAATGTAATTCAAGAGCAACACAACACTAGAAAATGCAGCTCATAACTTAGTCTGGCAGATCAGAGAAGTCTCCAGAAAAAGGTCATGTAGGCCCAAAGTAAGGAGGGAGTATACCGGCAGAAATAAAAAGGGTGGATTTTCTAGATTAGCATGAAGAGATCTGGAGGACAAGGAAGCATGCTATGCTTACAGCAGAGAAAGCTATGGCTGGTGCAGAGTGAAGGGGAGAGCACTATCAGATGGGGCCATACAGTAATTCATACGTCTTTGTAGGTAATGTAAAGAATTTGCTTTTCATTCTAAGAGCAAAAGGAGGCCACGGGGAATTTTACTTCTGAACAGTGTGTTCAGGTTCAGCATTAAAAAGATCTGCGTAGCTTAAGGCCAAGACAGGGCAGAACGGGGTCCCAAGTGGGATCCGAGGAGTGGCTGTGTAGAGCACAGGCAATGGGACAGCAGCTTGGATTAGAGGAAAGTTATACTGGCCGGGAGGGAAAAAAAATGACAGATTCCACAGATAATAGAATATGAAGGAAAATTCACCTGAATGTGGTGATAATGGAGTTGAAAGAGTAGAGTTAACTAGAAAAGGAAGTGTCAAAGACTAGTTTTATGGATTGTAAATCGATAAAGAAATATCTTGAGTACTTACTATGAAATGAAGATCCTTCTAAACATTTGTGGAAAGGGTGGTAGGGAAGGGTGGTATCGTTTTAGTTGTTGATGTTCAAATCAGTATAATTGCATAAATTGTGATGTTAGTCACATTGTACCATTTAATCCTTACCACCTCACCAACCTCCCCACCAAGAAAGAATCACACATTACTTTATCACAGGCAATACTGTTATCCTTGTCTTGTAAATGAAGACCTAAAACCAAGAGGTAAAATAATTTGCTCAAAGTCACAAATGATGTACTCAAAGTCACAAATAATTTGCTACAAGTTTTGTATTGTGGAGGTTTATGCTACTCCAGAGAATGCAGTCTTACAGTTACATGCTGTATTTGAATATTGTGAGTTGACTGGTCCAGGCGTGACCTGCACCAGAAATGTCAAGGAGAACAAAGTGGGAAGGATCATGTGTCTTAGAGTAGAGAGATGGTCACTAGGAAAGAGGCTAAAAATTACAGACAGAAGTGAATAAATTGATGCTATTTAATAAAGCATTTCCTGTTTCTTATTCTTCTTTAATTTTAATATACTTTTAGTGTCAGTTTTCAATTAAAAAATAACATTTTACTATCTTAACACATTTACTGTTAAAGCACTCTAGTGCTAAAAATGAGCCAAGTTTATTCTGTTCTAAGTACTTCTAATATCAGTTAATAAAAAACAATATAGTAATATCCCATATCCCCCAGATCACACAGGTGGTCAGTGTTATAGCAGCTAAATCTACATTGTACTTATAGATCAACAATTATAGCCTTGTCATCTTTCTAATATGGTGTGTATTTGTTTAAAACTTCCATATTATAATATCAGCATGCAAATATATAAATGTATTAGTGACATATTTTGGACATCATTTTAAAATTTCTGTCTTTGAAAACTGTATCAAGTGTATATGCTGTACATGTACAGCACATTACAATTCCGATTAGCCACATTTCAAGTTCACTAGCCACGCGCCTAGTAGCTATTGTACTGGACTAATATACTCCTGTGTCTTACTGTTAAACTATTTTGCAGTTAATCTTTATAGCAAATTTGGAAACATTTAGTTTTAAAAAATAACTCAGCATTTTTAAGATGTCTGGTGATGGATATGTTAATTTAATCATGATAATCACATATATTTATGTAATAAATAATTTATGTAATAATCACCATGTTATATATTTAAAATGTATACAGTTTTATCTGTCAGCTAAAAATAAATAAAATTAAACGTGCATAGATGTTACAAAAAGTAATTGAGGCTTTGGATGATTTGTTACTTTCCTAAAATCTCACTTGAAAAAACTCTTTTATATCAAAATATATTTTGTAACAGAGAATAAGAACTACAGCAAAAACAGATTTGAATGCTTTTAGAAGATATTTTTCAATGCTTGTTTCACTTAAAAATCATGTTTATATGTTTACATGTTTATTTCCTCTGGGATATCCTTTCCTTTTCTCTCCTGACTTGTCTAAACAGAGTCTGTCATCCCAGATGCCCTTTCCTCCTCCCCCAAATATCTGAAAGCCTGTTTATTACCACCTCAATTATACATCAAATAAGGACGGTTTTAGGGCCTTTCCCTACCATTTTCTCACTTTTCTCATGAGGAAGTCAAGCCCTGCTACATCGTGGCTTCACTTTCCCCAAGTTTCAGGCAGGACAAAAGGCAATGCATTTTCATCAAGGTTCAAGCACAACTATACACTCTAGAGAATTGGGGTTTAATGTAATTTATGGGGAGCCACTTCTAAAAGAGAACATGGAACTTCCAGTTTAATTAGGGTGATATGGAATGTTTGGCACCTGCCAATAGGTGAGGGGATGGTGATACAAGAATAGAAACTGAAGTCACTCTGCATGCCCTCGTTATTCCATACACTTTTTCTCTCTGACGCTACCAGCTACGGTTTTGCTTATGGTATTTTTACTATTCTTATTCTCCTTTTTAAAAATATTTATGTGATTCTCCCCTACTCTTTATCAAATAGTGTAAGTAGAGAGGGCATAATTCCTTCCTGGAAGAGAATGGACCCCCCTCTTTTCCCACCTGTGCATTTGCAGCCTGTCCCACAAAAAAAGTCCCAGCAAGAAAAAATAGGGTCTTGGTGACATGGTGCTGTTATGTACACTAACTAAAAAGCAATTTTAATTATTTCTGCAGTATCAATTTACTAATTCAGCAAATATTTATAGAATCCATACCATATGCTAGTTACTTTTAAGGCACTGAGGACACAGCAGTCAGTAAAACAGATCATATTCCAGTAAGAGGGTAAATATAAGCAAAATAAAATAAGGCACACCGTAATTTCATTGGTGATAAGTTATATTTATAAACATAAACCAGGAAAGCTGATAGGTAATAGCAGAAATGAAATTTCGTTTTAAATACTATGCTTGGGAATGTCTCATTGAGAAGGTATCATTTAAGCAAAGATTTCCAGCAGGTGAAGGAATTATTCTCCAAGTAAGTATCTATATCACAAATAAGATAACACTTTCAAAGATTCGATTCTCTTTTTGAGGATTGTTTTTCCCATAAACGGTGCATACACTTTTCTAAAATTTCAGCAAAATATAGAAAAGAACATTTAACTGTTAGACACATATTTTAATATTCGGTAAGCATGATTGCAGACACAAATGAGCACACAGAGAGATGGGTAAAAGGTGGGTTTATAAAGGCAAAAATAATTCCATAAAAATGGTAAAACACTAAAACATGCTACTTTTAAATTTATATTAAAATAAAGGAAAAGATATAACTAAAGGAGTAGAAGCAATTTGCATAAATATCTAATTTTTAAGATAGATATTTTTTCCAAAAAGTTAAAACCAAATTTAAGAAAGAAATAATAGGAGAAAAATAAAGAAGTTGGAGTCATTATGGTTCTTCTCAAGTAAATGTGTCAAATTTAGTCAATATTGATTGATTGCTTGTTCTGAAAAATGAGGAAATCAGCACTCCCACCCACCTTTCCTGCCTCATCTCCAGATTTTTATTATGTGATTTTAATAACATCAAGTTATATATCATTTGCCTTCTGTTCTGAAATATTTTACCAGCCTCCCTTTAGTTCCCTATTAATGTAGATTGAGTATTATACTAATACCTTTAACACAATTCTTCCATTCTGAGTTACAATAAAACACTTATATTTCAATTGGCGGCATTTCATCAGGCAGTTTTTTAAAAAGGTACAATCTCTGAGTTTCCACATGTTTAGGGGTATTTACCTACTCCTTTAATTCTTTAACAATGTGAATGGTTATAAATCGCACCTTTGCTTCCCAGCTTCTTTTAGACTCTTTCCTTCCTTTCATCCACCCTCCCTCCTTTCCTCCCTTCCTCTTCTTTCCCCTTTGTTTTTCCTTTCCTTCCTCTCCTACTCTCTCCCACCTCTCCCTCCCTCTCTAGTTCTTTCAGATAACCTACCTTTTTCACCCTAAATCTGTATGCCTAAAGAAAACTGTCTTTATCATTCAAGAAGACCTATTAAAATTGATGGACAATATGTCAGTGCAAATGTGTAAGACAGACAGACCTTCCCATACAAAGAATGAGAAAGATGAAAATATTTAACATGGAAACTATCCAAATACATCACAGTAATAAAAGCATAAGAAATAGATAAAAAAGATAGGTACATATCCAATTTAGAAGACAGCAAAACTGGAGGAATAAGTGGCAGAATCAGCCACATCTACAAATACTCTTTGTTGTTATTCTTTATCATGTTCTGTCATTTTGAGTTTTTTTGCTACAAAAATCCATTTGCAATCACCCAAAACCAAGGACATGGTTTGAAAAGACAATGCATAGATGTAGTAATTGTGCCATCGTCTTTGTAGATTCCAAAGTTTAGCAAAGATAAGTTCAGGACAATGGTCAGACCAAATGCAGAGTTCTCTGAGAATGGTTTGTGCCTGTACCTGTGCCTGTGCCGGTGCCTTCATGGGCTCCAGTACTGCAATCATGAAGAGGGACTTCATGATCCCATGTTTTCTATTACTCTTTCTGAAATTACACAAATTTAATTAAAAGCATTCATTTGTTAACTGTAGTTCTAGTAGTTCGGGTAAATTCATGGTTCTCTGTCTAAGGTCTCCTAAGTTTTAAGTAAGTGTCAATCAGGCTGAACTCTCATCTGAAACTCTTTATTTTCCTCTAAGGTTATTCAGGTTGATGTCAATTCAGTTCTTTGGGTATAGGACTGTGGTTCCTAGCCTTACTGGCTCTCTAAGTGTAGTTGCTCTTGATTTCTAGGGTGCTCAGGTCCTACCCACATGGCCTTCTTGCACCATCAAAGTTTATTTCTTAATGCCAAGAGGGGAATCTGTAGAGATATATCTAACTCTAGTAGTGAGACTATACAGATTTTTTTTTTACAAAATCTCAATATATTATAATGATAGAAGGCTAACCTATCACAGAGATTTACACTCAAGTGAAAGGCATTATACGAGCACATACAACAGTGTAAGGCACTCTTAGAATACAAATTAAAATTCTGTACTCCCACACCTGCTAAACAATGCTTACCTTAGGTTCCTTGTTTGTCAAGACTTAGAGGATCTTTAGAACCACTCATGCTTGGTTCTGTGCCTGACCCTTTTCTAACCAACTCTGTTCTGTAAGCTAGACATTCATAAATTTAAACATCACATTTACCTGACATCTGTTTTGAGAAAAAACAAAATTGTTCATAAAAACAACATAGAACTTAAAAAAAAATATGAGCTGATATACACAATTGGACACTACTTCATATCCACTATCATGAATACAAAAAAAGAAAGAAAATAATATATATTGGTGTATATAGATGGAGTAACTGGAACTTTCATGCATGCTGTGAGAATGTAAAATGATATAGTGATTATGGGACACATTTGGCACTTGATCAAGAAATTAAACAGAATTACCATATGATATAGCAATCCTACTTCTTGGCATATATCGAAAGAATTAAAAATTGATGCTCAAGCAAATATATGTACACCCATATATTTATAGCAGGACTAGTCATACTAACCAAAAGGCAGATACACCCCAAATATCCATCAAGAGATGAATGGACAAACACATTGGATTAAATAAAAATAGATTAGAGACTTGGATGTAGATCCAAAAGAATAAAATATATAAAAGAAAACATAGGTAAAACACTCTACAACATCAATTTCAATAATGTGTTTGGGGACTTAACTACAATGACAATGAAAATAAACAAATGGGACTATGTAAAACTAAATAGTTCATTCACCTGATAAGGGGCGACTAGTTAAGTAAGATCTACAAAGAAATCATACTGCTTAATGCAATTAAAACAAAAAACTTAATTAACAATGGGCAAAAGAGTTAAATACTTCTCCAAAGAAGACATGTATATCTATATGTGGTCATTATATGCATGAAAAAAATGTTCAAAATCACTTACTACAAATAAAAACTACAATGAGATAATGTCTCACTCCCATAAGAAAGGCCCATATAAAAAATAAAAACAGAAATGATAAATATCACAAGGGAAAAGGTATAGGGTATTGTTCACTATTAGTAGGAATGTAGACTGGTCAAGTCTCATAAAAAACATTATAGATGTTCCTCAAAATACTGAAAATAGATATACCATATGACCCAGTAATTCCATTCTTTGACATGTATCCAAAGAATACAAAAACACTAGTTTGAAGGAATATGTACTCCTATGTTGACTGCAGCATTGTTTACAACAGGTATGTTTTGGAAATGACCTAAGTACACAATAACACAAGTGGAATAAGATGTGGTATATATACATATACATATATATATATAAATGGAGGATTATTCATATATATACATATATAAAGAAATCTTGCTATGGATTGAACTAAAGGTGATTATGTTAAGTGAGATAAGTCAAAAGGAGGAAGAAAAGTAACACATAATTTCACTCATTTGTGGGCTATAGCGAAATAAAACAAAGGATTTGACTAAACTAAAGCTAAACAAATTCTAGAAATGTGACTGTAGAATTGAGGCTACCAGAGCAGGAGACTAGGGATGGGAACAAAGCAGGGAAAGGACCTACCAGTCTATGATAATGGACTATGGACTATGGGTGCTTTGTTGGTGAGTATGATGTGGTGATAAATATCTGAGAAAATGCAAACACAAATTGTATACATTATTGTATACACTGTTGTATAATTATGTGCACAAATTGTATACATTTCCTAAATTGTACACATTATTGTAAACCATTTTTCACCTCAAAAACAAAAAAATTTAATGAGCTAAAAAGAAAAAAGAAACCCTGGTTTCAGAGTCTCCCTGTCATTTACCTACCAGAGAAATTCTATGTTCTACCTAGCTAACATATCACATGTCTTTATAAGAGGTTATCTGAAAATGATTTTTTAATTCCTCATTCAATTTATAAAAATAGGAGGTGGAAATATAAAATATAAAAATGCATACTGACAAAATATTATCAAAAAGCTAATAATTATATTAATATGCATAGAAATCATGAGATATACTGTAATCAATGAACCTTAGTTTCAATTGTATGTTCATCACATTAAAGAGACCAGCTGGATGTGAATCCAATGAAAGAAACATTTTTTAAAATGTATAAACACAGTACAGAACACTGAAAATATTTCCATGAAAATCATGCCTTGAAAACAAGATGAAATTACCAATTTTGTAATATTTTGTAACTCTGGGAACCAGAATCAATCACGAAACAAGCAAGTTAGTGTTCAAATTCATCTCATCAGACATTACAGACATAACCTCAGAAATACATTATGCATAAAACTAAAGAACTAGCCTCGTGTTTCTCCGCCAGAAGGAGGAAAAGCACAATCACTCCATTTTGCCTCAGTTATCCAGCTTATGTAGCTGACAGTATTATCCATCTTGTCTTAGACATTCCAGTGATAAGCCTAGTGCATGAGAAAAGTTTACTCATATACACAGGGGCTGTGCCTGCTCAGCCTCAGAATATTTGTACTATTACCTGCTTGTATAAAATCTTTAAAGGTTATTGCCAAAATTGTACAGTGTCTTTTAAGGCACTACTGCATCTGTGCCTGAGTCTCCCCCACAGGATTAACATGAGACTGGTTCTGAATGAATGACCAATGACCATGAGACACGATGTGCTAGTGTCAGCGATCCTGACCACGATGGCCATCATAATGGAAAGTGCAAACACTAAGAACTCTCGCTATCAATTGGAATAGAGACAAAATGCTGAATATGTATGAATGCTCAACCTGACATCAGCAGGAAACTCACAAACTTTAGCAGAAAATAAATCTCTCTGAAAGAACAGACATGTGATGCTACTAGGATTAAAAACTTTATCCCTAAAAGTCCCAAAGTAGTCACAAATAATACAATTGAACGAGGAAGGAAAGGCCAATTTGCTGCAGAGGGTAAAGATTTAGAACTGAAGAGGCACTCTGGCCAGATTTAAATAATGGCAGAAGGATCAAAAATAAGAAAAGGTAAAGATCAATCGATCAGCTAGCGTGCTGATCCGTAAAACAGAGTGGAAAAGATGCCAGCGGCTAACTTTGAGTCCAGTTATTCAAAAACAAACAAACAAACAAAAAAACCCACTCAGTTCAAGGTTCCACGTTTTCAAGGTTATTCTGAAAAGTGTGTGAGGTTTCTTCAGACATGCATTTTTTAAACTATGGAGCATGGCTTAAATAGATAGGGTAGAGACTTGGTCTTCATTAATATTTTATTTCTGATAAATTCAAACATGAGACTGTAATATTTTGTGTGGTTTATCTTTGAATTACAATATGTACATATTCAAGTATACATTTTTTTGTTAGAAGCTAGTTTTGGAAAACACCTCTGTTTGAAAAATTGTGTATCTGTATACAAAGTTCTCTGTATTATAAGACAGTGTTTATAGAATATTCTCCTGGGTATCTACATAATATATGCAAATATGAAGTCCAATGAAATAATTAAAGACACCTATACATAAACCAGCAGCAGTTCAGAAAAAATAATTAGAAAAGTACTTTTTATCATTCCTCTTAGAATTCTTAACTATTGCCAAACTAATATTAACAGACTCTTTTAAATGAATTACTTTATATAATCATCACAGCAACACAGTGAAGTAAGCAGCTATCATTCCCATGTTACAGATGAAGTATGGAGGTCCGAAGTGCTTAAGTACATTGCTAATCATCAGTGGACTTGAGGGTGAATCTGAATTTGGACCCAGACTTTCTAATTTTGGAATTGACACTTCTAACCTCTAAACCATCCTGAGAGCAGAGAGAAATATCTTCACTTACCTCAGAACAATATGTAGGCTATGTTTATCATTTTTATTTTAAAAGGTCTTTAGTGATGTATTTAATTGAATTTTTAGTATCTTGAGAAATTGTGTTTCCTTGAGCACAAAATCTTCCCTTTTATCACACACACACACACACACACACACACACACACATAATAGGGAGAAAAGGAAAGCCCTATTTGTAAATAATTTTCAATCACTGACTGACTGTGAACATCTGATTCAAATCTTACTTACTCCCTCACTCCACACATTCCATAGTTCAAATTTTTCTCCAAGAAGAAGACTCCTTCACAGTATTTGGAGTTTTATTACTGAGATTTTGGCCTCCACAGGGTATCATAGAACACTGGGTGAGAGCATCTTGTCTTGATAATCCTAGTCATCATGGGTTCTATTTGGAGCAATGGTGTCCCTAACTTCTAGCTTTTTCATTCCTTCTTTCATAGCAATGGTCTCTGAATTTTCAGTTTTGTAAGAGTCCTTTTTCCCTACTTCCTTTAAAAGTCTTTCTCCAAGTTAACATCAGAGAGTTCTTGGCAATCATAACACTCCCAGTCTACATTGGTCATTTCATTTTTTTTTTAACCCTCCACAATCCTTACAGTATATGGCATGTGCTGGGACTGGGTTTGTTCATTTTTTATTTCTAGTCTTTGAATGGCATGTGATACCAGGAGGGGTTGGTCAGCATCTTTTTCTGCTGTGATAAAACTCTACAGTTATAACTTCCCAGCTTTAATCAATTCTTTTCTCCATATGACAGGCTCTCTGACCTGAGTGTGCTAGACTCACCAAAGTCCCATAAAAGGATATTCTGAGTTTTCCTGGAACCTCAAGCCATAGAAAGCTGCATCCTGTCTCAGTCTCCATGTCACCCTTTTGCCTGCTGGTGACTGATTAAGATCCTAAAACTAAAGTCAGTTTCAGTGCTTACCTACAACTGAATAGTCTGTGGCTCTTACACTAAGACAACTGGCACAAAAGCAAACTTTATTTTTCTCCTTTCTTATTTTGCTCTTACAGTCCTTCATTCCTTAAAGATTCTCCCTTTTTCCCTTCTTGCCCTTCAGATATGCACAGGTATACACATCTTCTCACACAACAAACAGAGGTGCAAAAAGATACCTTTCCATAGACTTCTCCTCCCCATACTTTACCCTCTTGGAAGAATTGAGCTGTTCAATTTCATATTAATTCATGATTGTAACTTTATTTCCTTGTGCTTTTATATCTTTTATTCATGTATACTCCAAATACCCCCAATTAATTATATAAGCATTGAGAATGGGGACAGCATCTGTCATTCCTTTGGAGACTTTCTTCCTCCATTTCTCAGGGCAGGATTTCTGCAGGCTGAGCTCTCCCATCTTTCATTATATAACCAGCTTTAAAGTTGAATAAAACGCTGAGCCTCCCCTCCAGACTACACAAACATGGGAACAAAATGGAATTGCTTGAATAACAAGCATCCTGTCTTGAAGGAGAAATGACTTGAGCTCTGAGTGATTTCAAATTTAAGAAATTTATGCTCCCATCTACCTAAGAAACACTTGTCTTCTCATAGGTAAACATATACAAAATCACACTCTGAGACAGAAGATAGGGAACTCTCAATCCTGCCTCTGTCACTTTCCAATCCCATATCCTTAAGCAGGTTATTTAACAGCTCAGAGTCTCAGTTTCCTCATCTGTAAAATAAAAATAAGCAGGATGCTATCTCAGAGTCAAAGAGACTCAACGTCAGTGCATAGCCCATTTGGGGCTCTAAAAATACCTGCAACTTTTAAATTTGTTGTATTCCAGAAGAGTAATGAGGTCTTTTGTCAAAATCACATGCCTTAAAGATAATGAAGGAAGGTCTTCCAATTGCTTTAGACACAGAACTCTCATACCAAATAATCTAAATATCCACAAAGAAATGCATGAGCAGAATATGGCCACACTTACATATTAAGCAGCCTTCCTGGCCCATCAGCAATAAAAGTGCTCCAAAGGGGGGGAGAGGGTCTTAAAAGAAAAAAAAATCCCTTGAAATAACAGTTTTATCTTTTGTTTGGGCCTGCCTCTGGGTATAGAAATACCAATTCAGAAAGTCCCTGGAGTTAAGCAAATTCTCATCAGCTAGGCTGTGTCAGCAAAGCCAGGTCTGTGTGCAGGAAAATGGAGCTCAGGAATCTCCCCCGGGTGCTCTCTTCTCTGTCGTCACAGCCCTGCTGTGCTTCTGAAGGCCACAGAGGGCATCAAGACCACCATCCCCCTGCTCTCTTTGGCATGAAAACTCAGGTGGATTTTTTGTCCATTGACGTAGTTGCTCTCCTTCCCTTGTTTTCACCTTCCTGCTCTCCCTTGTGGATATTAAACTTTTTGCAGTTTCATCCACTTTATCATCTCATTTGCTTTCTGATAGGATTCTGTGCTGCCATGTGGCTGATCAAAGACAGATGTGAGCTCTCAGCTTCACAAAGAAGCCCCTGTATTCAAACAAACATGATAATTTATCGTCTTCTTGCTACAGTTACTTTCCCTTGCTCCCTCCTACCACTTCTCAATATATCCATTCACTCCTGCACCCCTCCTCCCTCAATTTGCGCTTTCTTGTTTTATTCCTGTTTGTCTTTAAGATCTCTCCCTTCCCCAGTTCATATTCTGTTCTTAGCAGGATGGCAGAATTAATTCTGTCCCCATCTTATCTTCCTCATACTTGAAAAAAACTCATGGTTTCTTTTTTAAACCTCAGACATGTTCATATTTTCAGCAACCCAATTTGCTTTTAATGGCAGCATATGTTATAAAATCCCAGCTTTGTTTCCTTCTTGCTTGCCTTCCTCTCTCATCTTTCCTGCTTTTCCCTTCTCTGTTTCCTGAATGCCACCCCCAACACGTACACACATCTTTAGGGGTGTGTCCTTCTCCCCAGCTCTTCCTTTCCTTCATCTCTCTTCTCTTTTTATGCTTCCTTCCCTCTGAGACTCACCCTTTGCTTTCTCTCCAAACTCAACCATGCTGCTGATTCCCTCTCTGCTGCTTTTATGCTGAGTCGCTACTTTCAAGGATTTGGAAATTCAGTAAATCTTTGATAGTTTGCCCTAATTTGGAGAGAAGGTCAATCAGAAATAATAAGCCTGAGAAACAGAATATTTTATAGAAAACCCTCAGTTGAAGGATATTAAGTGGACACAATATGATTGTTGACAAAGAATGAAAAAAGCTATTCACAGAACTACCAGTAACAATTTACTGTGTTCTCAGGGCTGTGGGTGACTCAGTAATGAACAAGGCTTGATCCCTGCCCTCAAGGAGTTCAAAATATAATACAGAAAATAGAGCATGCTTGTATATGACCTTAATAAAGGCAGAATGTGCAAGAAGCTGATTCATTTGACAAACATTAACCCTACACTGTGGTCGAGCTGTGGAAAATGCAAAAGTGACTCCAATATAATCTTGACCCTGAGGGCCAAGACTCTGGCAGAGGATTAATTTGTATTAAATGATTACCATGAAGAAAAACCCAAACCAAACATTTAAGGTAAAGGACAATGAGCAGTTCAGAGGGGAAGGTGATTAATTTAAACCTGAAAGTGGGGAAAGTGTCAAGGCAGAGCTTCTATGGGGTCTCTTTTCTAAAAGACTGAGTGGATTCTAATTGATGACAAAAGGGTCAAAGTCCTGGGAGGATCCCCTGGAAAATCGAGTTTGTCCTAACATCAATTTCAGTTCCTGGTGAGAGTCTTAGGGAGTTCTGATGGAAGATTCTGAGTTTTAGTCTAGGCCTGCTGAGGTATTATACTCTGATTGCTTAGTTATCTGTCTTTTGGGCCCACACAGAGCCAAGAGTCATGTGCAAGGGAAAAAGCACTGAACAAGCAAAAGCTCACATGAAGGAAGGTAAGTGGGATATCAAGAGGTCTAGGGGTTCTTTTAGTATGACTGTTGAACACTTTGTGAAGGAAGACAGTCAAGGTGACACTAGGAAGGGAAGTGCCATATTGTGGAGGCTTTAGAACATCATGTATATTAACATTCAAGAGTTTTGAGTAGAGGGTAAAACCACAGTTGTGCTAGGCCTACAGAAGAGGGTAAAAATCAGATGAGAAGAGAGCAATGAGAAGGACACTGCAATAACTCACCAAGTGATTATTCTTACTTATCTAATAAGTATGGTGACTGTAGAAAGAAGGATTTTGTTCATGTCATATATTTATGATAGAATCTCTTATGAAGGAGAGGAAGGAGGAATCAGAAAAGAAATAATTGACTAGAAGGAAGTTTAGACCAGTAACCAAGAGAGGGAAGACAAACAGAAATATCTGTAGAAGTTAATAGATTTGGTTTATAGAATTTGGGATATTGATGAATATAGACACAACATTAAGAAGAAAGCATAGAAGATGAAAGTCAGACTGCTTGAATACTTCTAGAGGGAAAATCCATACCTTTGTTCAGCAAGTATTTATTGAGCACATTCTATATACCAACAACAAGTGAAGAAGCTGCACTTTCTTTTTGACCCTGGACTTACACCAAAGACTTGTGGGACATGGAAGGAGACATCTGAAAGAAATATGGGTAAGAGACTTGTGGGGAGATTAACAACAGCAGCCTTTATCATGACTTGGGTTTTGATTTTGCTCTTTTCCTTTCAGACTTGCCTGGCCCCTTCTTCCCCTCTTCTTTGGGTTCCTACAACAATATGCCTTCATTTTTGGTAAGTTTTCAGGCCTCAGCTGTCCTGCTTTGGATCAACCCTGTTTGTTGGGCATTTACCCATGAGCAGACGGGTAATTTGGAGTGTTTGATTGGAAACTATTTTAACTGTATTCTTTTCCCTTCTCTTTAATGCACACTAATTGTACTGAAGTTCCTGTTCACTGAAGGTCTTAGAGTATGTTTTGTCTTAATTCAGTATTGTCAGGATCCATGTAGAGTGGGTAGCTTTGGGGGTCCTAGGGTACCCCTCCTTCTGCCTAATAACATATCCACCAGGGGTAAACTGTTTCTACCAAAATAAAATCATCCCAGTGTGTCCCAGAGTCTATGAAAGACAAAACCAAATAGGGGGAGAGAAAGGAGAAAAAGACCCTAGAAGACACAAAGGTTTTACAGAACCCAGAAATTCATTAACAAATAGATAAGAATCAGTTGTGCTTAGCAAATGAATTATTTAAATGCAAATGATGCTGCTAATTGCCTGCACTGTAATAGAGGCTAAAGAGAAGGCATCTAATGCTGGAGAGAACATGGGACCAGGGAACCTGGTTTTGTAATTACTCAGCCACTTAGTAGTAATATTCCTCAGGCAAGTTACTTTTATCTGTGAGTCTCAGTCTTCTTCTCTATAAAATAAGGAAAATAATATTTACATCACTGAGTCATTATGAGGATTAAATACAATTAAATTACATAAGATGCCTAGAACAATAAATGGCAGCTAGTATCATATTTTTAAAAATTTGTTAATCTAACACCTTTCCCAACTTTAAGTCAAGTGTTGTCACCAAGCTTCTGTATGAGTAAACTATTAGCACATCCTGGTAGACACTCTTTAGTAAAGAGCCATATTGGTCTTATACATTCACTAAAGTGCTAATCCCTGACCCTGTCCAACTAGCAAGCTTTCTATACTACAAATGCGTGTTTACACAGTTTTCATTATTGGAGTAGATCGGGACAGTTGGGCTGAGTGCCAGAGCAGAAATCTTTGTTTTCACATCAAATACCAATTATCCACCAAATCTAACCATGGTACACACTCAGATAGTCAAACCAGCCTCACATAGAAATATTTCTAAATCCTTATATTAACCATTCTAATTCATAACCCCATTCTCACCAACCAAATTCACTCCACTCTCCCACTTCAGTATCATTCACAGCACTCTAGCACGCATGACCACATATAAAGGTCTCTGTCTTTTGAATTAGGTCCTTTCCACACCCATTTAACAACCCTCTTCAAGATGCTCATTAACTCTAAGTAGTTTTTAGACTACTGAATGTTCCAACATGCCCTTCACAGTACAGGAGATCTGATTATTCCATTCTGTCATTTGCTCACTCCTGCTATAACAGTGTGATATTCATAGGTTCAAAGTTCCCTGCCCCACCCAAGCAAGGGTGGAGTTGAGCAGTGAGGAGAAGATGGAGACTGGAAGAAGGCTTGGAGAAAGCACAAAAAGCAGGCAGCTTGAAAAAGGAGACACTTTCAGGAGACAGAGATGTGGTTCAGAGACCCTCAGGGAAGCTGACAGTAGTAACCTTTACCATCACTTGGGTTTTGATTAGTTATTTTTCCTTCCAGACTTGCCTGGTACCTCCTATACCTTTCCTATGGGTCTCCACCATAAAATGTCTTAGACTTGTGGCAAGCTTACGGGTCTCAGCAGTACCACTTTGGGCAACCCTGCTTGGTTTGGCACTTGCCCATGAGGGAATGGGCAACTCTGGGTGCTACAAAAAAAATATTCTTCTCTTTTTTTTTTCTGTTGCACATTATTGTCCAAAAGTTCTTTTCATTGAAACTTTTACATACTAGAGTGTGTGTGTGTGTGTGTGTGTGTGTGTGTGTGTATATATATATATATAGAGAGAGAGAGAGAGATGTCTTTATGCAGTGGACAACATGATCCATTTAGAGCAGGCAGGTTTGGGGGGCCTGGGTGTCCTTCATTCTGCCTGTCAACACTACTGGCAACATGAAAAAAAATCAGTAAAATTCAGGAGAGTATCATGACCAAATCTAGCTTTTCAGATTACCTTTTGGAAAGTAATCTTATGTAATATCATTCATCAGTTCAAGGAATTGCAAGTATTGTTCCTTTCACAAGAAATAACCTTCCACAACTTGTTGGACAGGCAAACACCTACTCCTACTTTAAACTTAAAACCTAGATTAAATGTAACTACTAGCAACAGAGATTGAAGATAGGTTCCTGAATCCTAGAGTTTTGTCCCTAACTAACCAGCTATAACTTTGAGTTTCCTAAAGGAACATCTACCATGTGAATTAAGGTTAAAAAAGAATAGTTCATCACTTGGCTTTCATCTCAAACCACAAAGTCAAATTCTGGGGTAGCTAATCTGAGCAAGACAGCCTTGAACTCAGTTACAAAAAAGAATAACCAATTACTTTCTCAATTACCTCTCTAAGAGTCTGAAAGAAAGGAAAGGGAGTTCTCTTTTCTTATGTTATGGGTCCCAATGTTCTGAGAGAACATAAATAGGGTTATTTATCCTACTAGAGATTCATGTTTTGTACATGAGACTAAGACTCTATTCTCCATAAAACCTGATCCCATAAATATCCTGAAGATGACATATCTATAGCAGCTTCTCCTTGATGTGCCAATAAATGCTGCCAGTAGTAACATCTTTTGTATGTCCTCCCTCATTCCTTCCAATTCCTACTCACCCAAATGATTTACTACTTCTGTGTTTCTTTAATCATTTTTCATCCCTCTCTGATATTACTTCTTAGATTTTCTATAATTTTTTCAATAGCATTCACATTAAACTATCATTTTTAAAAAACTACATACTGCTTTTCTCTTGTAGTCCTATCTGTCCAGTGCCTGTCACAGAGAAATCACCAGTTCATATGGCACCTTAATGCTACTTTCTCTCAGGAGGACTTGGTGTGTGCTTGATGAGTAGCAGAGTGTGGACTAAATCTTAGTTCCCTTTTTCCTACCATCTAAACAAAATGTGAACAACTGTATCCAGCAACTCTAGGCCATCATGTAAGAGGAACTTTCAAAATATGTTCAAATGAGTGAATAGAGGATAAAGGAACTGGAGGGTGAGGAATACAATGATCACATAAAGATGGAAAACTTAGGCTATGGGCTAATAAAATTTGTGACCAGGATCATTAAAGATCCATAAATTTTAGAAAGTTCATAGATATGCAAAATTAATAAGGGGACCTTAAATCTAAAATAATTTTATCACTCTAAGCATGGCAGCCATATGTTCCAGATTTTCCAGGATAATCCACATTTCAAAATCTCCTGTCTCATTTTCCCTTAAGTGTAATTGTACTTGTCAGAGCATATGTCCTAATTTTGGATTCAAGAAATATAGTCACTAAGTAGGTGTATAATTTATTTTCACTCAATTTTCTAATTTTGCAGATGAGGAAACTGAGATCTACAGAGGCTAAGCAGGTTACCTTAAATCCTACAGGAAATTAATTATAAAACTATGACATAAAATCATGTCTCCTGACTTCTAACCTACTATTTACTTTGCATTATTTTGTGCCATAATCTAACTTAGCTACATGAAAGTTTTTTTTTCTGCAAATGACCAGATAATCCACAACTGCTATCACTGAATCCTTTCTTGAGATAAGTTATGCTACCTGGCCATAACAGGTAACCAGTGGTCCTTCTGTTACTAAAATATATAGACCATATGATCTCTTCAGTGGCAGGGAGTCTGAGATAAACTCAGCTTATATTTGGGGGATGAATGTTTGTAGGAAGGAATGCCATCACAGTTGATGGTACAGATGGGACATGAACAGTCACCAGGTGATGTTTCTTAATCACTGTATTCTAACTTGATGCCTCAAAACTCTGGGTTTCCTGGTATCAACATCATTCAAGGTGACTTCCCAGAATAAAAGAGGAATATGAGAACATCTGGTAGGGGATGGCTCAACAATGAAAAAGTACAGGGAATACTTAGCAACCAACCTGAAACTGCCATTCATAAAGAACTTATCACATAGAGAAGGAGCATATGGAGTTATTAAGAAAAAAGGACAGAAAGAGTAGGTAAATTGAGAATAATTAATATGAACATATTATGGATACTATGGTGCAATAACAATAATGAAGTGATTAAAATCAAGGTGAACACACCAATGTTACTGAATGAAGAACCAGTGCAAGCTAAAAACTTGACAATAGAGGGCGGGAAGTATTAAAGACAAAAGGAGAACACACAGAAGAGAATGGGGATCTGGTTCAGATGATGTAATGAAAGAACACCAGTAACTTCTTCCATTTCACTGGATGTATACATATAAGCAAGTTATTTTTCCCTATTTGTGAACAAGAGATTTGGTTTCCACAATCTCCAAGGACTTTGAGTTCTAATTTAGCACAATCCCTATTGAACCATGTCCTTTATTAATTTACACAGAATTTCTTCACAATGAAGTAACTAACAATATGGAGGGTTGTGGTGTTTACCAGGTCAGAGAAAAACTACATTTTTTTTCTGTCTATATTGGGCAAGAGGTTGGCCAATTTTTCCTGTAAAAGGTCAGAGAGTAAATATTTCAGGCACTGAGGACTCTGACCTCTGACATAGCTCTGGTCTCTGCTTCTGCAGCAAAAGCATTCAGAGACAAAATAGTAACAACTGAGTGTGACTTAGGGCCAGTGAAACCTAACTTACCAAAACAGGTAGCAGGCTGGATTTGGCCCACAGATAGATTGTAGTCAAATCAAGTACAGAAAACACATTAGATGTAATTTACTACAGTTTTTTTTAGAATCAACCCTTATACATGTATGGATTATAGATGGCAAGAAAGCAGTAAAAGCTTCTGACAATAAACAAGGACACCCACTTGATAATCCATAGAAATTGCCACATTGCACAAGGCCAGAAGTCACCCTTCACAATAGCATTCTAGAAGCTATAATTCTGTACAGCGCAATGTGAATGACAGAGATGTACAACCTCTGTGGTATTGCTGGTGGCATCAGTAGTTCAGTAACACTAACAGCCTGAAAGGGAGGAACTGGATGAAAAGAAAAGGAAGAATCTGAAAAGGGAATAACAATGGAAAAGAACCCCTACAGGGTACTCCCTTCAGGAACCCAAAGACTGCCCTCTCCATCCCATTTCTTCAGACTCTCCAAATAAGATTCTTATCTCAGAAAAGAATAAGACGTATTCATTTCAACCTGGAGTGAATTTAACAATTTGTCTTCTCAGAATGAATTCTAAGAATTCTTTCTTATTATTAATTTTTTCCCTTTACATCACTGTAGTCCCCATAGTTCTCCTGTCTCCATATCACTCTAAGAACTCTTACCTAGTACAGGGAGTCTTAGGAACTACAAAGAGGAAGGGGAGTGATCTTGACAGTCTATCATATTAACAACTTGCTGTTTTTTTTCCCCCATGTAGATTGTTTGTTAACTTCCAGAAACAGCAGTTCTGGAAGTTAGGTCTTCCCCACACTAAATCTTAAGTTTCAGTAAAAGCTATTAAAGAGAAAACCTATACCACTAATTGAGAGTTGATCTGCTCAAGGACATCCAAGTGCCCAAGCTAGACCAGGCCAATCACAGTTATTCCCTGGGGTATTTCACACCAGGGCTCATGAAAGAGTAGACATTTTCTCTGGTGAGAAAACTGCCTACATCAGCTCTCTGTCATCAACCATGCCCCCTACCATATGCATGAATCAGGGATGTGAAACTGAAGCCACCATTCATTGAGATACTGAGAGAAGGCTAAGAGTTTAAAGGAACATTCTTACCAAGATTTCCAGGTGTCTTCAGGCCATACTGCATCCCTGTGATGCTCAGATATAATGAGGACATTCTCATTATCCTTCCAAGAAAAACTCATTTTTTCCCAGACTAATTCATACAGTTTTTACTACCTGTAAGGGAAATATATTTGAAAAGTATATTTCTGCCAGATCGGTACTCTTGTTTCACATCTTTATTCTTTATCTTTCTCCTCACTAGGAGTATCCCAAATCCTGCTTAGTAAGGTATACATTTTCTGCCACTGTACATCATTATACAGCAACCCTATGCCATAATTAAGTCTACATGCTAAAATATTCTATGGTGTGGGCATTTTTCTAAGTTGACAGAAACTTTTGATCTGCAGACTTTGGCTATTACCACAAGGAATTTGATCTGTACTTATAGCCCATGGGCCCTCAGATATGAAAAACAACAAAATAGCATCTAAGCACAAGACAGGTCACCCAGTTCACCAAAGAGGAGGAAAGCAACATTAATACTTCAAAGGCCTCCATGATCAAATTCAAAGTTAGTGACCATAGAAACCCCAAGGTCCCCAACATCTCAGAAAGGTCAAACCTACCATTTTGTTTTGTTTTCCTCTCTTAATGGGTTGTCATTTTAACAGGGAATATTTGCATATGGCATTACCATGAAAGAATTATAGGGTGGGGAGTAAATCTCTCCTCACTTCTCATCTTCCAGTCACCAATTATCCTCCCTAATAGCAAAAACCCTTATCAGTTTCTTCAATATGTTTCCATATTCAAGTATGTGCATTTATAAATATATACGCACATGTGTAGTTTCATACAGTACATACTATTTTTCTCTTGTTTTTTTTCAAGTAACAATATGTCTGTTCTCATCACTTGGAATGAGGCATATGTTATCTAAGTAACTGAATCTTCTGGTCACATCTGCTTTGGAGTAATACATAATAACAGTCACAGCTGAATAGGGATAAACACTTTGTGAGAATTCCAGTTGACATGCTCTTACAGCACTGATACAGAGATACAGAGATAAAGTTTACAGAGATAAACTGAGGCATGTTAACATTTTTTTTGAGGTTTTTTTCCCCCTTTTTTAGCAAACATTAATTCAAATTTGGCAAAAACCAAACTGGAAGCGGCTAGAAGGACATTTCATATAGGAGCCAGGAGAGACTTTTATAGAAAACATGTACAAGTAAAGCAAGGAAATTGTTTGGTTATAGCCATAGCCCTTGCCTATTTTATAAAAGCCTATTTGGTTGTTTGTGATTGATCATCCTTGTGCTCCTACTCTTTACCTTGAGGCTTTTATGGGCTTTGTTTTATGGTTAGTTTGCATAGACTGAAGGCATTGAAGTCACCTCAATTTAAAGGCCTTCCCTTGTTTAATTTAACAGTACCAACAATGGTTCATTTCAAGAAGCTCCAATGGGTAAAATTACAATACTGAACTTTGGAGAGAGGATAAATATTTAGCTGTTCTTCACCAGTTCAGATCCTAAGGGCAAACCTTGACTCTTGAGAGTCTGAAATCTGAAACAACATTTTTTTTTATACAAGTGAGTTGTGAATGTCAGTACCTTTTGAAATATCTTAAGCTGTGGTTTCTGAGTCCCTAGCCATTTCAATGGTGGGTTATTGAAAAAAATAAATTAGAACATTTTCTACTAAACTTTTACAGCTGTCATCATCGGATAATAAATTTGCTTTGGTCACAAACAAACCCAGGTCTAAATGGACTAGTAGTTTATTCCTATCTAAATACTTATTTGTAGTGATCACTATTTCAAGGGTTCTAACTTTCTGCAACTCGAGAGACTTATGAGGCAGTCCAGATAACTGATTCTAAGTGATTTTTATTCGCTCTTTGGAAAAGTCAGTTTGAAATCTATGTCTTCTGCTGGGCAAATCACTTTCTGAAGGAGGACAGCTGTGACATTTACCATTTAAATATCGGAATTTCAAAGCATGCGCTGTCCTAGAGCTAACACCATTATATATTTTGTATAAGTTTTTCTGTGTGCTGAAGAGTCTGGCCCTGGGTAGCGCTGTCCCTGGTTTTTCTTTTGAATTCCTCCCTCATTTATGCCTTTCTCTCCCTCATTTTAAGAGTCATGCCATTACTTCAGCTTGCCTTACATCTCCATAATATCTTGAGTTACCTTATAGCCATTGTTAAGAAAGTGTTCACAGCTCCTTGGTCTATGGAAATAATACAAAACTTTTTACCAAGTTCAGCCACCAAGAAAATATGACCTTTGACATTCCTTTATAATTTCCTTCTCTCTCTCTTTGCCTCTCCCCTGTCACTGTAACACAAAGCCCTATATGCACTATACTGGCCAGGGTCCTTCACTGCAAGGTTTCAAGTAAGCCTGTGTTCCCTCCCAAAAAATGCCTTGGATCTAGAAAAATCTCTCTTGAAAAAAATTTATTTGTTATATAACAGTATCAACAGAAATCTCCCTCAGCATGGCTCTACTGGTATGTTAGATAAGGAAAATATTGAAGTCATGGTAGGTAACTTTCTTCTATGAAGAAAACATTCATGAAACTCACAGTTTTTTGCCCTCCAGCAATAGTGTTGCAGAGTACAATCAGCTTGGGTAAACAAATGTTGTTTACTGCATTGAGTTGGAACCTCTGTGCGAATTATATTGAGAAGATATGTCGCAGGTAGATAGACCCATATTCCAAATTCATCTTGGCAATCATTTAAACAGAACCAGACTATTTCTTAAGATTTTCTTCTAGTCAGAAGGATACTATGTCTCTAAGGTCTTTGCACTCAAAGAAGTTAGCTCCTTTTTGAATCAAAGAAAGCAATGTTTCCTCTCTGAACTTCCAGATGTTTGCTCAAGAGCAATTGCTTGTAGATTCCTAAATTCCTTCAATCAGCTGGTGTTTCTCAGAATCTACCCAGAGACAATATTGAGTAGAATTTTGCTTTGCTTCTGAGATTCATACCCTACAAAACCCTACTAAATTTAGTATTCAATAAGTTTCCCCTAATATCTCCATGATAATCTTTCTCTTATTGGCTCTTTCACTAAATGTCCCTTCCAAGAGACTAGCTAACAAGTTCCTCCCATCTTAATTGGCTTCTCAGGGGTTCTCTTTTCTTTAGGTAGCCCCAGGATCCTCAACCCCCCACTGTTTTTTCACAATAACCCAACTAACATCAGTAGCCCACCTGGATACCACTTAGTTCAGAACTGCCACAAGCAACAGCATAGCAAAACCCAATTATAACTGCATACAATTTCCCAGCATTGCCTTTCCCCAGCAACATTTACCATCTAAAATTCCATATTTACATTTTGTCTCAGCTGCTCCGAAGTCCAGAGGAAGCCAAATGACTGGGAAAGTTTGATATTTGTTTACCTTACTGAATAATTTTAAATATCCTATAATCTGGTTCATGGTAAAATGTTAATAAGTTGGTCAGTTTTCATTCAGAGCTGGTTCAGTTAATCTCTAGTTGTTTTAACTTGGGTAAGTTATGAAACTTTCCCACCTTCAGATTTATAACATTAAATGAATATACATGTTCCCCATCTCTCAAAATAGCAGCAAAAACTCAATAATATATGTTGTAGATTTTCAAGGACAAATGTTATGTACCATCTCTCCTCTCCACAGTAATTGTACTATTTTAAGGAGGTACAGTGTCTTCTCAATGATATGGGTGTGCATTAGAGCTTCCTCCCTGCCCTACCCGTTTTGTTACTAGAATTCCTTTAGGAAGACATCAGACAGATTCTGATTGCAGACAAACTGAAACAAGTGCTGGCCAATGCTTCAGATATTAACACTTAAACTGATAAATGAAGATAGTGCTATCAAGAACCTCACTGGTCGTTCTTATCATTCTTGTCATTTCTTGACATTGTTGAACAAATGAGCAGCTACAATTTCTTTTCCTAAAGTCCATGTTTCTGATTATATCACATTTGAAATAAATATTTCAAAATCTAGAATTTGGGACAGTTTGTGCCACTGATGACATTAACTAATCTGACAATCAAGTTGCACCCCAAATGCAGAGGTCTGTACTACACTGATTACTATTGCTGCAGAATCATTTCATTTATTTTTCCAGGACCTATTCCATTTTTTTGACAAAAAAAATTGTTCTCTTAATATCAGAACCAAGAGCCACTCTCTCTCTCTGTGATGAAGAATCAATTCTTCTTTACTTTGTATGTGAATCTTGTTATTTATAAGTACAAAATTCCTATTAATAAAATTCCATCTTCTTGTACACACTCTTTAAGAAGAACCAGAACCCCCACAAAATGAACTGATATATACATGGGAATCCACTCAAAACCTTGAGAAAGATGGCCTTTATTATTTCCTACTAATTCACTTTGTGACCCTCTCTGACTTCTGCTGTCTTACTTCACTCCCTTGGTTTACCCTTCAGACATATCTTTCCTTTCCTTAGCCAGTTTCATCTCTATCTTCATATTAGTGTAATACAGCTTAAAAATAGTTTTGTCTGATCCTGTAACTGCTTTAGCCTATCTTTTCATCCAGTCAGGATAATATGCTAGGCTATATTATACACCTCTCACAAAAAATAAAGCTCTATTTATTGCTCTTAAAAGGTACACAGGGCAAGGTGACCTCTAGACCAAATATTTTCTATATTAACAACACAATGTCCAAAATAAAGAATAGCTCACTACACTATAATTGTACAGTAAACAGCAATTGCAGTGTAGTTAGCTAGTATGAAAAAGCAAAGAGAAGGATGGAATGCTGCATATGAGCTTCTAAAATGCTTCTGCCCAACACTGATACATGTCACTTTTGTGGACATTTTATTGGTCAAAGCAACTCCTATGGTCATGGTTAACTGCCTGGGGGGAAAAGAATTGGATATGGGTGTGCATTAGATTTCTGTTTCTGTTTCTGTTTCTGTTTTACTACTAGAATTCCCAAGAAATTAGGCCAAAATCAATGTTAATTTTTCCACAAACACTCAATCTTTAGCTCTTTGCAAATTTGCTTCTGCACCAATAATTTGATTTAGTCAGGTTGGGTGAAGTAACGACACCACACCACCCCTCAATCCTAGTAGCGTAGAACAATAAACATTTTTTTTCTTTCTTCTATCAGTTATAGGCTATGGGTTGGTTGCAGTTTTGCTGCAGGCTTAGTCCCTTGTGTCTTATTTTCTGTGTCCTGGGCTAAAGAAAAAGCTCCTGTGCATCTGCTTAGGCATGATATTCTTCCTGTTCGCTCACATGCCACTACCCAAAGCATATCACATGGCCAATGCCAAAGTTAACGAGACTGGGATATACATTCCTCACGCAGAGGGCAGATATAAAGACCTGTTAGTGACAATTTAACCTTTTCACAGCACCTAACTGTCACTGGTGGTGGTTCTAGTTCTATTCTTGCCTCTTAGATGATTTTTAACTATAATATACATAAAAATAATGCATGTATTATACCTCTGATACTACTTACTTCTCTCAAGATTTCACTAAAAATATTAAATTTTGTGATGGAAACTAAGTTTTAATTGTCCAAACTGCAATTTCCATTTTAATTATAAGATTTACCTCACAACATTCTTCTTCAATACATCATTCTCTCAGATACATACCCCTTGTATATTCCCAATCCAGTTTTTCCTGATGTCCTCTGATCATGTAACCTCAACGTCATTCTTGAATCTTCTTTCCTCCTATACAACCCATGAGTCCTCAGATGGTATCTAGCATCCACTACAGATGTCTCATTCTTTCCTATTATAGAAATATACTCTGTTCCAGGCACATCTTCCTTAGACTATTTCAGTGCCCTTCCTATCAGCATATCTTACAACCAGAAATTCCATTCTCACATACACATACAGAAATATCATAAGAATTAAAGAGAATTAGCATTGGTTATAATAAAAAAGCAAAATAAGTACATGATCATCAAGAGACATGATAAATTCCAGTATATGCATACACTACAATATAGTAAATAACAGTGAATATGAATAAATTAAAGTTACAGCTATTAACAAGGATGACAATAAAAAGTTCACCAAAGGTTCACAAGAATATATTCAACATGATATACTCTTGATGAATGTTGCAAAACATGTAAACAATATCACTGCTTAATAAAACAATTTAATAAAAGTACTGTTCAAAGCATGAAATTCATAAATACAGAAATTATGATCATGGTAGCTCAGCAGAGGAGGGGGGGAGGGGAGAGGAGGTGAGTAGGGAAAGGTGTTTGGAGAGGAGTACCCTAAGGGCTTCAAGTGTATATATAACGGTTTATTCTTAAGGGGGATTTTGGATATACAGAAATTTTATTTGTCAATTTTTATTGTTTAGGACTTTGACTTGTCAGAAAGTTAATTATACACTATAAATTTTTAAGATGTCTCCTAATTTCTCCATTCTAGCATCTCCCCATCTCCAAGCAGTCTGCAATATTGCCAAACTAATCTTTCTAAAATACCAGTTTGCTTTATCTTCTACTATCAAATCTCCAAACATTGTCCATTGCTTATAAGAGAAACTCTTATAAGAGAAACATATTCTTCATCATGCCATTCAAAATCACCGAAAACCTGGATCCTTCACTGTCACCATCTTTATTTCCTTGCCTGAAATGACCTCTCTGTTCTGCCTGCATATTTAAATCTTTTACTTTACTTTCAAGCCCAGTCATCCTTTTCCCTTCATACCTGTCTTAAAGAATGGAATAAAGGACCCCTTCTCATACCTAGCATTATTACTCTAGCCAGACTCTTTGCCCCTTTTCTTCCTACAAGTTTCACTAGTTTTCCTACTTTCTTTTAACTTGTCATTCTCTGCATTCCCTTGTCTTTTTTTTTTTTTTCAGTCAATCCCAGGGATTAAGCATTTAATGCATAGATGCATAGTATATCATCTAAGTACTGTCAAGAACTGTGAAGGTTCAAAGATCTTATCTTACTTGGAAGTTAGCAAGTTAGCCTCATTCAGTGCCATGAATGTTGGCATGGGACACCTGGAGAAAGGCGAATGTTTTATTGTTCAGAGACGAAAACGGAGTATCAGTGCTTTATATGTTAGTCCCTGGTCCCCAAATTCTCTTGTGAGACATAAATGACAATGTAAAACCTTAGATTCGGACATATTATTAAGTAGTTATTCAGTAATGTGTTAATGGTAGTTAGCTATCTACCTAGAAAAGTTCCTGCAGCCAGTCTTGCCCAGATAATTCCAAAAGCTAAAAGCCGGCACCCTCCCCTCCACTTTGCAGAGCCTGGCTCTATGGCCTCTAGAGATGGGTCAGCTGGAACATTAATTCAGATTGCTTCTCTGGCTAAATAGACACAAAATAATGACAAGGGTCCTTTGTCCAGACCTCATCTGATGAAGGACAAATCCAGCAAATGAAGAAGAGGCTGTCTGTCTATCAAAATGCATATTCATTAAATTCTTTATCAACTGTCAGCCCAGAAGGGAGAGTGACAGATTTTTAACAAAACAATTTGAAGAGCATTCCCTAAACATATTTTACTAAATTGTCCCCCCTGTATTGGGACTGGTGCCAGCGGTCACTGTCCACATCTTGAATTCTCCCCCAGGCCTCTTCACAGGGTCAACTGAGGAGTCGTGTTTATACTGCTTAAAAATCAGTGCACAAAGCTTACTTTGAGGAGAATGCCAGGGTTGCTCACTCTAAAAGGCAAAGAGTCACAGTCCCACAGCTGCACTCATTCCAGTTCCACTTCTCACATCCTAGACATAGTCCCCTCGATGAAGAAACTCAGAGTAGAAGGCAACTTGGTTTGGCTTATATCTGATTTCAGTTAAGTTTTTCTAAGCAAACACAGAGTACATATAAACAAAAGAATTAACATATGCCCAATTTCAACTTGTCATGCGAGCTTTCTTGTCTCTTCGGTTTTCTAATAGAGAGGTGGCAGGAATAACTCAGAGGAAAATGTTCCTACATGTAGAATCGTGTTTTTTCTCAGATTTACTGTTGGAGGTGGTCAGACTGGCTTATCACTAAAGTGATGTTTAGTTTCAGACAAAAAATTGGATGCTGCTTTGAAATATTTGAGGAGTGACGGTATATGCATCTAGAGGGAAAAAATAAAATCACTTTGACAAAAAAAGAAGCATTGCCCAGAATTTGACAGAAGGGTAATGTGGCTCAACCCAAGGGAAAACTTAGGTTGACAGTTTTAGTATTGGAGACAGAAATGGAATGGACAGAAGAGAAAAGAAAGTTCAGTAAGTATTGATGGAACAAAGGTAGTTTTGTTTCTTGAGAACAGAATCCTCAGAATTGTGCCACAAGATGTCTACATGGAATGTGGGCAATTGGCCCAGAGAGAAAGTGTGAGAAACATTAAGATTCAATTTAGAAGTTTACCATATCCATTGGGATGTGTTCTGCTGCAAGTAACAATTCTTAATTAAAAGCAATAATAGAAATGATTCATTACCTCAAATACCTAGAAATTCATAAGTGGGAGATTTCAAAAGCTGGCACAGCAGCTTACTATCATCAAAAGGAAACTTGGTTCACTTTTTCTTTTCTGGATTGTAATTATTTCTGTATTGGTAGTTTCTCTTATAAAGTTGGTTTTATGGCCTCTTCTCTTTTCAAAAAGGAACATGCCAAAATTAAGGTAGTGGGTGAGAACAAGAAGCTTGTGACTTTGTCTTTCAGTTGTGGTTGATAATACCTATTTCCCAGTAAACCTGTTTTCTTACCACCCTAGGATCTGATTAGGATCACTTATCTAGGGAATGGAATTATCCTAGTTGGTCTTAGCTAATCAAAGCTTCATCCTCTAGATTTGAGTACATTGCTGCAAGAATAAAGCTGAAGTTTTACTTACAAGGAAATGAAGGTAACTGCTGGATAGAAAACTAACAGTATCTGCCATTTTCAGTGTTTTGCATTTACTATCTACCTTTAAAAATACTTTAAGGAGTAAAATATACCCTAGCAAGAGGAATGTTTGCAAAATTGAGATTAGATATTTAAGAAAAAATAAAAGTGTAATAAAAACTTCTATTTCTGGAGTTGCTAGTATCACTACTAATTGTATGACAGAAGCAAACAGTATTTTTTATCAAAGATAACGTAACTTTAAGTCACTAACTCATAAAATGTTTCCCTTTTTATTAAAAAATTATATAGTCAAAATTTTCACCTACTGCAGATAATCAAAGTATCCTCACACATGAGGAGATAAGACAATCTGATTGAAAAAAAAAAAGCAACAAAAACTTATCTACTCTGCTCCAGAGCATGACAACACTGTGCATAGAATTTAATGATGTATACTGTTGTCAAAGAAAGAAAAGAAAACATTGCAAATTTTGGCCATAACCAGATTTACATTAAAAAAGTGTTAACAGTAAATGTTAAAATGAAAACATTAAATAATTCAAATTAGAAAATCAATGGAGAGACTCAATAAAAAATTGATATAGCTGATTAGGGAAACAATGCACTGAAAGTTAGATCAGAAGAAGATATCCTTAATGAACCAAAAGAGTGAGTGAAGACTATAGAAGAGTTTATGCAAAAAAAAGGATATTCAGGGGAAAATGATTATTTTAGTATAATTACAAATCTTAGAAGGAATGGAGAGGATAGGCAAGAGCAGTATTTAAGGTAATACTAGAAGAGGAATATCCAAAATGAAAGAGAAATTATATACTACAGCTGTAAGAAGCATTATAAACAATAAGCAGGAAAAAAATTAAAAGAAAGTTATACACATGTACAAAATAATAAAATTGCTAAAAATCAAGATTGCTGAAAACTAGAGGGGAAAAATTTTTCAAGAACTAACAATAACAATTGACTGCCCAAAAGAAAAAGGAAAAAAGAATTCATGTCCTCAAATTTTTGAAAATAAATAATTGCCAAGCAAGAATTACATGCCAAGCAAGATAAAATAAAATGTAAATAAAAACATTTTTAGATCATAAAAACCAAGAGCATTTTCAACATTACAACCATTCAGAGAAAATACTAAAGAAAGGAATGAATAAATGAATAAATGTGTTGACCTAACATATGAATAACTCTTTTGGGTTTTAAAAAATTGTCAAGACTTAAAATACATGAAGTCATGGAATAGAGGCTGGAAGGGAAAGTAATGGTTTTAATGAATTTTAGATCTTTATATTTTACAGGATGAGATTAAAGTCTTAATTTGCATTAGGTTTGGTAAATTGTGAAAATATATTGTAATATATGTTGTAATCTATGGACTACCACTAAAGAAATTGTTAACAAATAATCATGCATTGCCTTATTAATAGATGAGATAAAATGTAATAAAAAATAACCAACCCCTAAAAGAGTGTACATTTTTGTCATTTGCCATATAAACAAAGTAAGGAGAGAAAACAAATGACATGTTTTCTTGTGTAAAGGCAATTGCAAGCTTTTAGAATCCATTTAAAGATGAAAAACTAATCAAACTAGAAATAGAAAGGAAATCTTAAGCAGCTTTATTGAGGTATAATAAATATACAATAAACTGTTTATATTGAAAGCATTTGACCAAGGAGATGAGATTAGATGGATGGAAAGATAAATGGACAGACAGACAGGCAGGCAGGCAGATAGATAATAGATAGATAGATAGATAGATAGATAGATAGATAGATAGATAGATAGATAGATAGATAGATAGATAGATAGATAGATAGATCCCTATGAAATTTTCTCCACAATTAAGATTAGCATATCCACTATCTCTTCAAATCTGCCTGTAATTCTTTCTAATGGGTAGATAGTGGTTTTAAGTTTCCTAATGACTAAGTTTGTTGAGGGTATTTTTAATTGCTTATTTGCATCAATTTATCTTCTTTGGTGAAACTACTTTAAATTTTCACACATTTAAATTTGGTTTTGGATATCTTAGTACTGCATTTGACAGGTTTTTTTTTTTTAATATATAAATTTTGGGTACCATTCCTTTATCAGAAATAAGGTGCGCAAATACTTCATAACAATCTGCACTTGTCCTTCAATTCTCTTATCAGTATTTTTTAAAGGTATAGATTTTAAATTTTTTATAGTATATTATCAATTTATTTCTGTCTCATTTAGTTTTTTTTTAATAATTAATATTTTTATTTATATATAAATTTCACAACTTTGTAATCTCAAGGGTTTGCCCCCCCCTCCCCTCCCTTCCCCCCCTTTCCCTCCTGTTCATAGTTGTGCATTTCATTTTGGTGCTTAGCTTGTTTTGACTTTCCTCAAGGCTTTTATTTTTTATTTATTTATTTTTTTTCCCCCTATATCCCTTACATTAGTGAAACCATTTGGTTTCTGCCTTTTTCTTTATGGCTTGTTTCTGCTAATATAATTTCTTCTAAATGCATCCATGTTGTTATGAAGTCGTCCAATTTGTCATTTTTAATTGATGAGTAATATT